>JAAAKQ030040846.1:0-16721 GCA_010016005.3 Zanna intricata
AGCAAATCGTAGCATATTTATCTTTTCACCTTGCACCGTTACTCCGGTGCTAAATTGTTCTTTAACTTCATTAACTGTTAGTTCTATGTAAAGATTAAAAAGTAACGGGAATAGGGAACATCCTTGTCGTATTCCCTTTTAATAATTTAACTATTTTTTTAATTTATATTAAAAAAATTTAATATATTGATTTATTAATGCTTATTAACCTCTATTTGTTAAAAAAAATGTGTATATGTAATTTAAAAGGTGTACAATGAAGTCATGTGATGTCCACATGTGATTGTTTTCTTTAACAATTTAATAGTAATAATTTATTTCTAAATAAACGATTAATTAATAAATATACAATATACATAGAAAATTACTAAATCTAAATCATAAATATAACAAATAACTCAAATATTTACTAAGTTAAATTAAAACTCTCCTTGAAAAAGCTAAATAAAAAATATTTTTTCTTAAACTATTTTCTTACGTTACTTCCTACTTTAAAACATTACATTAAACAGATACAAAAATAATCTTTAACAGACTAAAAATAAACAAACATTAATCGTCAGTGATATATATATATATATATATATATATATATAGGCTGCGTATTTTACATACGTAACTACATACCACATACGAAGGAGATGGGAAAAATGTTAACTACTCCTGTTCAGAAATGACTAAGATGGATTATTTAAAGCCATTTCAACGTTTGACAAACTTTTATAAAAAAAAAGTTTGGTAAAAAAAAAGTTTTCTTGTAGAAAAAAAAAATTAATATTTATATATTTCGAAATTATACAAACTTATAAACAGATATTCTAACGAAAGTAAGTGAAAATATAATGAGTTACTATTTTTGAAAACCTAATTACCGTTAAATATAATATTTTTTCAATCACACTTTTATACCTAAAAAATATCACAGCTTTTTGTGATATTTTTATTACTTTTTGTAGTACAAAAAAAAAACAAATAAAAATAGTAAAAAAAAAAATTTACCTCGTTAAGTAAAAATATTAAAAAAATCAATGTCCAAAATCGTAAGTTAAATATTTTGGTTCACAACATTTTTAAATACTACTTGAAAATAAAATTAATTTTATTTATTATTTTTTTTTAATTTCATAAAAAATATATAAAATAATAAATGTTTGTTTTTAATGAAAAAAAAATTATAATAGAAAAAAATTATAATATTTATTAAATCGTTTGATAAAAAACGCACGCATGATACAGCGGTTCGGAAGAAACTCCGTAATAAGTCAATCCATAACAAAAGTTATCAGTAAGTAGTGTTCTTAAAATTCATTACTGAAAGAATATCGACTTAACACGAGACGCCGTTCCACCCCTGGCCGAGGTGGAAAGCGGTACTGTAGTTGTAAAGTCAGCCGATCATTCGTATGCCAATCTCGATCTGGTACGGCACGTTAAACAAACGGTATGGGACTGTGAAGTGGGCGATATTTTCTTGTTTCGGCAAGGTATGGCGGCAAACTTAGAATACAAGTACGTGGCGCTGTAGAATACGTGTACGTGGCCTGCAGTTTTAAGATCTGTTATCAGTGAGGCTACGTCAGGTTTACGGGTAGATATAAAGTCACTGGGAAAGCTGGCGGACAATTGTGAACTTCAGGATATACTTTGAACGACTCAGGTTCACTACCTGAACGAGGTGATTGCAGCAGTGGGGCTGGTGGTAGGTGCGACAACTGAATTCGGTGTGTCGTCATTACGCCCCGCATGTGGATGGATGCAAAATGTCACCATTATTACTAAGGCCACGGCAGCAAAACAACTAGTGGCGAAGAGATTGAGAATAGGCTAGGTACACTGTCGTGTTCGTATTCGCGATCCAGACGAGCGCTGCTTCAAATGCTGGGGACTAGGGCACATTTCAGCGAGTTTTACGAGTACAGATCGGATCAAAAGTTAAATGTTTTAACTGTGGCCGAAAGGGTTATCGAGTTCCTAGTGTACCAATCCTCGCAAGTGCAGCTTGTGGGTTGGAGGGCCCCACCTTGGACAAATGCACAATCTGTGAATGAAGTTTCCTCAAATGAATGGCTGCGGAGTCCAAGTTATTTGGGTTCAAATATGTGTTTATATGTGTTAATTTTATTACTATGACTGTTTACTAGGTTCGTTATATATTCATTTTTTTGGCCTTCTGTTGCTACCACCATGATTACTGGCGTTCGTCTTCAATGATGGTATGCACACTCTCCGATTGAGAGGATACCCTGGTGGGAGAGGGGAGGAGTGGGGGACAGACCTCTGCGGAGCTGCCGTTCGTCGGTGTGGTGAGCGGCAGTGAGGAGGCACGGGGACTACTTCTCAACACCATCAAGAAAACCAAATAAAAGACTGAGTACCGGGGTGGTATCCCTACGGGGGGGTGGGCACATTGGAGACATAGCATAAAGACTGAGTCCCGGCCTCTGGGATGGGTCTAGAGTCGACTATGTTGATTGTGGTCTTTCGCCCTAGGGGTTAGAGGCAGGCAACAGAAAAGATCCGAACCGATGGGCTGGCCTATCATGTAGGACGTATTGCCGGTGGACGGGGAGGCCTATTAGAATGGACAGGACCCACCTCGGGCTGTGGTATGCTTCATTGTGGGTCCGGCCCGGGTGAAAGAAAAAAATTATACATTATATTTTGGTACTTTTCGTTGTATTTTGGTTTTTAATTTCTTGAGTTTTTGGGGGGATTTACGTTTATATTAGATTGATTCAAAATTTAGTTTAGTTACTTTTTTTTAACCACCGTTTGGTAAGTCTTCAAAGGATAAGATGAATTAACTGTAGCGTGTATGAAAAATGCCATACCTGATCGGGATTCGAACCCGGGACCTCCGGATGAAAGGCCAGGACGCTACCACTCGCGCCACGGAGGCCGGCAGGTTAGTTATTGCTTTGTTTTGTTAGTTTAAAATTTTGTTAGTCACGGCATTTTTTCTGCCATTAGCAGAAAAGATCCAATGTCGTTTGCAGTTCCGCAAGGCTAGTTCACGGTCTTCGTTAAGAGAGCGATAACAGTGTCATCGGTAAATTTAACACATATTTAAAAATGTTATACAGACATAAATAAAACCTATAAAATTGGAGAATCATTTTTGTTTGAAAATCTCAAATTTTTCGTAAACAATACGTAATACTTACTTTAATTTGAAAAAATAAACCTAATGAATCTTTAATCTATGATATTTAAAGCAGGTGGTAAACAAGATGTATAAGTTATGTATGAAATTATCTAAATCGACTGATACCTTTTTACATCATGATAGATTACAGAAATATGGGAATACAAAGCTAATTTTAAAAGTATTCCATATTCATTTCAAACAAATTTATTTAATGTTGGTGAAATAAAAACTATATAAATAATTACGCTTTCGAAGTAGACATGAAATATCAGATTCATTAACTTTATTTCCTGAAACAAGGAAATGAGTAAAAGTCTACGCTAAATTTGAACTTAAAAAAATTCTCTACACGTCATTATTTTAGTAACTGTTTACTTTTTAAATGAATACGTTTCAATAGATATCGTTGGTATTTAATGGGATATAACAAAAGACCCAATATTTAATTCCAAAATTTTTTTTCCTTTTAAGTAACATAAAATATATCGATATTTAAAAGTGATTATTTCAGATGATAAAAGATGAGCTATGCCTACATATAGGACATTCAAAACTGAACGGAATTCTCTCGGGAGGTTTCTATAGTTAAAAATAGAAAAAATATATCATATAAATATAGGCACGAAAACGCTTCGTTAGAGAGTTGCGGCCAAGGGAGGATTTCTTCCAGAAATCTTTCCCCCGGTCAAATGAGGACTTACTGAAATTCTGGAAAGGTAATTTAAAGAGGAAAATTTAGTTGTATCTTATGGTTTTTAATCTGAAAATATTTAAAAAATGGGTTGAACTGTACCTCTATTCGTTTTAAAAATATCTGATGAAAACACAAAAATTGAGGGTAAAAAATAACACGTTTTTGGGTTTAACGTAAGAAAACTTTGTTAAATGGTTAAGTTGTATCTTCTTTTTTTTCAGTTAGAAATGTAGAAAATTTAATTCTGAAAAGATTCATGTAAATAACAAGAAAAAATTGAATGTAGGATATGGAAATTTAACTTTCAGGTATGGTCAAAATGGATATTTCCGTTGAAATCTTAAAGTCAAAGTTTTTCTCAATTACAATACTTCGTAGTAGGAAAAATAAAATCCAAATGTTTTAAAATGTTAGATGTATCAACAATCTTTATGGTTTTTTTTTTAACGGAATACTTCCTAAAAATAAAATTACCGAATAAAATTACAAATTTATAATTTTTTTGGTAAGAGCTTTTCTTTGTACATACCAATAATTTCATTTATATAAATAAAGACAAAAATATTTTATCACTGTTGAGGTTGAAAAAATTATTTAATTATCTAATTATCTTTTTTTTGTTTATTTAACCAGCCCTATAAAAAAAATAAATAATCAAACTTCTTCTGTCAATAGAACTGATATTTTATAAAAAAAAAAAAAATATTACAACTTTTATCAAAGAATTTCAGAAATGACGGTTTAGACTATAATAAATTTTAGTATCTAAGATTAGAAGTATTTTTTATTTTTATTTTTAAAAATAATTTTATTTTTCAAAGACGAACATTCAAATCGGTTGTTTGCCGAGAGCTACCATTAAAAAAATATTTATAAAGTACTAAAAATTTTATAAAGTTATATTTATTTTTATTTTATTTTTATAACGTATAGAAAACTTTAATAGAAAAAAAAAATTTAGGTACTGCATACAAAAAACACAGAATAATACTACGGGGTTTTAAGAGATTTACAAACAGGGAAATTTTTATAACAAAATAAAAATATCAATCAGGTAGAAAAAAAAACATTTAAAGTAGAGTAATAACAATATTAAACTTACTTTAGTAAATAATGAATCATATAAAGTTTTTTATACTGTTTGGTAACGTTCTTTTTATGAATTTTTCTAAAATAATTACTTTTTGACTACAACTTTTTTTAATTTTAAGATTACAAGATATGCTATTATTGAATGAAGTATGTTAAAAACAAACAAACAAAAGATTCAAAAAGTAATCCTGGACTTTGAAGATAATAAATGGAAATGTATTTTATAGATATCAAAGTATTTAACAAACACTTGCTTACTAAAATAGAACACATACACATCATAGGGAGAAAGATTTCGTTAAAAAGAAAAAAAGAAACGTAACCAAAGATGACTTATATCTTATACTGTAAGAATTATAGCCTGCTTTAATGTACAAAGTAAGACATATGTTTTTAAACGTATAATTAAAATTTATTAACATTACTAAATAATCTATAAAATTATCTCTACCTTCATAGTAATTGAATTATGGGAAACAGTTTACATATATATATATATTCAAGAAGAAATATATATAAAACTATACATTCGTATGTTTCTCTCTGCCTATAATGCTGTCACTTGCCAACAGCTATCATATATCTTTTACTAACATACACTACTCTTTTAAAATCATTTTTTTTTTTTTTTTTTAATTTTACTTTGCGTATAGTAATACAGTAATATTTTTTATAAGTGTATAATTTTCAAAGAGTTGATACGTATTATTTTTTACTTTTTAATTTTCAAATTAATTTTACAAAGTAGCCATTAAAAAATATACGATTTATTAATTTTGTGTGTATATAAAAAAAAAAAAATCCTTAGTTTTTTTTTTAATGAACCGATGGAAACCGAGATACTCTTAGATACAATGTAGGTTCTATGAATTTCATTTAAAGAGATAGAAAAGGAAATATCAGATTAAGGTACTAAAATAATGAATGAAAAGTTTCGATCGTTTCAGTTGTTTCAGTGACAAAATCGTAGAAACTATCAAAATCAATAAACCAATAAGATTTTAATAAAAATCTACAAGAAACGAATTTTCAGTTCACTATCTGTTTCATCAACCGAATCTTACTACGACTATTAAAACACGAAATATCTTTTAAGGAAAATTATTATAATTCAATAAATTAATAATAACATTTTAAGATTTTCTATGGATTAAAAACGAAAGATTAAACGAGGTTTTCGATTTCCTCTACAACTGGAAAATAATAGTAATAAGTTTTATATTTTAAATCAAATCTATAAATTGTTTCTTTACCCAACGCCAATTATCAGGATTCCTGATGATTGGCATTCGTTGTTTTGGCCCATTCGTTGTTACTCCACCTAGTCCTCTTTATTTCTTAAATTCTTCCAAACAAATGTTACCTCTATCTTTTTTTTTTTTTTTTTTTTTTTTGGACACAGCAGCTGTAAACCACCGTTAGGCATGTCTTCAGCCGCTGTGCAGTGTCGTGGCAGCAGATTAAGCCTACCACCCCCTATCTAGGATTCCTGTAGTATCCCCCAGCGGGGTCTCCCTTGCTTCACCGAGACACTCCGACACCCCTCTTCTGGCGTGCCGAAGAGCACCCGAAGAGTAGCTTCCTTGTGGAGCTTCCCTCCATAAGGAAGCTGCCCTTCCCGGCCCTATCACTAGCTCTACCGAGGGTCGAATGTGCATTGCACACACGCGGCCCTCCCCCCATGCGCGACCCTCTTTTCCCTTGAGGGGTCCCCATGCGTTCTTGGAAGTACCCCGATCCAGACACTCTCTTGCATGAGCCCCGAACCAGGGCATCCTCAGCAATTGGGCTGCCTCCCTATCCCTGAACGTCGCCACGATTCGCCCCCAGGCGTACACGACATTCTTTTTTTACGACTTTTATATATACGAGTATATTAATAGATATAAAATATGGTAGATCCATGTTAGAATCTGCGTATTGGGAACCCGTAATTCCCGGGAGACATGTCATCGCCGTCGCATCCAGGTGAACATATGAGTACCGTCCTCGATAATGTTCAGTCTGCACTCTACTCTGTATATTCCACATATTTTCTTCGAAGGATGGTGGTGACGAGGCTCGCTACCTGCGTCCATTCTTCTTTTCCCATAACATTTAGGGGACAATATCTTCCGGCTTTAGCCACCCAACAACAGATCTTGCCTTTATCTCATTCCACCTGGAGCACACGAAGGTGTGCTCCGGGGTGTCCACGAGCCCACAGTATATGCAGTTCTGGGACTCCCTCAGTTTGAAATGTTACCTTTATCTGGATTTCCTTTCAGATTTGCTACGTTCTTCACGAAAATTTATCTTTCATAACATAAACTAATTCAAACTTTATACATCTATATGGTCCACACCTACAATTGTTCGAATAATTCTAGTTCGTTCTCTAATCTCTGTTCTCTAATTCACATTTCTTTATTCCATAATTATTTGTTTAAACTGTGGGCAAACAATCAAACTATTCTAGGAGATAATGAAATGGTTTTATCTTATGTATTATGGTTTGTTATGGCCGTCCGTTTATATTCAATAATCTAAATTACTGTAGCGTGCATTAGCTAATCATCCAATTACCATACAGCAGTCTGAAATTTTATTATTCTAATTGGGATGTAATGTGTGATATATGTTTGTTTATTACAACAAATATGTCGTGTCCAGGAGATTATAACGATGAAGCGTTCTAGTGGGTTTTAAGGAATTTCATTCCTATTTATCATTTCATTTTTTTTTTTACTTCCTTGTACGAAGTAAAGGAAGTATATTGATCGCGAAAAATTTTGGTTTTCAGATTTTAAAAGAAATATCCATTCTGAGTATACCTGAATCCATTTTGACTGGTTTCGGCGCGGCGTTTGAAAGTATGTACGTATCTCCTATGCCTCAAAAACGATTAGCCGTAGAATTTTGAAAAATTTTGAATTTAGGATTATTTTAACATCTAATTGTGCGCCCTTGTGATTGCAATCGAATGAATCATAAGTGTCCAAAAAGGCACAAAATCCAAAAAAAATTTGGATTTTTTCTTAACTTCAGTAATAAGCCGCCCTCATTAAGAGCATTCACCATAAGTAGTACTCTTATTTTCATTAGCTTCAGAGTTACAGCCAAATAAAATTTTTATTAATTTAATATTTCGATCTTGCAAAGAAAAGATCGGTTCGATTCAGACGTCATCTCCTGTTTTTCTTTCTTTTTTTACCTTTTTTTAATTTAGATATTGATTTATTAATAATTATTAACTCGTGATGGTAAAAAAAAAATTTACAATAAATAATAATTCAATAATAACAATTAAAACGATCAGACGTTATTAGTGAAATAAAATTGTCTGGACTTTTAAAAATATGTAATTTAATAGGCAATATGTAATAGATTTGGTGAAAAATCTGATTATTTTATATTAATTGAAAATTATGAAAATTATAATTTAAAAGCATTTAATTTTTTGATTTTCGTACAAGGATATTGAGCTAATTCCCATTTCACTGTTTTTATTACATAAATTACATTCTTCAAGTATCTTTTCAAACTGTTTTACTTTTTCTTGTCAAGACAATTGTGTAAAGTATATCCTTATAATAAGTCGAACATCCTCCTGATTTGGGTTTTTTTTTTTTTAAATAAAAATTTTGAGCTAGTTTTTATCCTGTCGATTGATATAACACAAATAATAATGATAGCAACACTTTTACGTCACAATATTGACAAAATCAACGAGAACCAGTATGCTTTACAAACTAGTATTTTGACAGGAGACTCTCACGTAAATTGTATAGTTGTTCTAAACATCTAAATTACTTTTTCATCCAAATTTTCCAGATCATTTAATTTTTAAGTTCTATTAATAAAAGAATACCTTTTTTATAAAAAATAAATCGTTAATTTGGTCCACTATGAATAGTTTTAAAATTATATTAGTAGAGAGGTTCCAGCAATTTAGGAAGAGTTAAAAAAAATATCTGGTTTTGTAATCTATTAATTATTCCGTAACTACATGATATTGCAAAGCATTTTCATTTTTTAAAGAACAAACACTTCCATAAAAGCACAGAAACCTTTTAATATTTAAAAAAAAAAAAGAAGACATTTATTATTAATTAACATTTTTTAAACAAAAATAATCAGTTAAAAATATCTGAAGTATAAAAAAAAAGTTGTGTTTCATCTATTAAGACAAAGTTAACTTAGTGGAATGCATTATTTTAATACATTTTATATTTTAATCACACCATTAGGATTTTTTTTTAATAATAAAACTAGCAATATACAAAATCATTAGTTTATATCTCTTATATATGTATACTTTTACTAATTCTCTTTTAAAGTTGAAAAAATACTCGATTACTATATGTGAAACTTTCTAATTCTCTTGTTTGAATATCAGTTTTAGCATACTTTAAAAATGTCTATTGAATTCCTACAACTTCTAGAAATAAGAAATAGTTTTATTTCTTTCCCCCCTGTTAATTGTGGAAGATTAAATTTTTCATTCGTTTACTCCAAATTAATTTTTAAGTGGAAAGAAATTATAATATCAAATCCGTTATAAAATGGTCAGCTCGGTAGGATGTGTCCAGTTTAGTAACCGAAAAAAGGGTGGATGACAAAAGATAATATAAATAAAAGGAAAAATATTGCTTTGATGTGCTTTTTCTATACGAATTGTATTTTTTTTTTTTTTTTTTTTTTTACCTCCGGAACCACCATTAGGGTTATTCAGAGGATGAGATGAACGAATTGTAGCGTGTGTGAAAAATGCCATGCTTGACCGGGATTCGAATCCGGGATCTCCGAATTGTATTAATTTTAAGAATATTTTATTCATTATTTCTCTTTAGTTGAATATTTATAAAAAAATTTATTTTTTATAATTAAACCAACATTTACTTACAGAACAAAACTTCATGTTTTTTTAATTATAAATATTTTATTATACAATAATAAATTCTATTTAGCAAAGTGGAGAAATTAAATGTCTGAGTTATATTTTTAAAGTGGACAGTAAAAGGATATGAAAAATGAGTGCAATGGCCAGACTGCAATAAAATGCATTGATCTCATAAACACATAATATAAAATGTAACTGCAGATGTAGAAGTTCATTGCTTGTGGTAAAGTAACCACTGCTTCTATTCACTGTATGTATATGTGTACAGACGCCCGCGAGGGGAATAAATGTAAAGTACTTTGCAACCTTAAGATATTTGATCATTCATATAATCGTATTACTATTAGTAATTTTATTACCGGCAAAACAAGTTAATTAGTAATCAATGCGAACTATATGTTTATTATTGTAACAAACATTTTGCCAAAATAATAATGCATTTTTTTACTCAATGAAACCATTATTAGAATATATTTAATGTTCTAATGAAAAAAAAGTTCAGATTATCAGAACTCTATTTTAATACTTTATGTTCATTCTTTGTAAGTTTATTTGCTACTCGGGTAATAATTTTTGAACAATGAAACCTATTTCAATGAAATCTCGCGCAATTCTTTTACTATCCTTGGAAGCAGATAGATTCATTAAAGTACAAAATTAACTGTTTACGTATTCCTAAAAATGGTAGTTATCTAATCATTCAATAAATTTTTATAATTATTTTTGTACAATTAAGATTTATAGCACTAATACGTCAAATAAAAGTGAAAAGTAATTAAATTTTCTGCAAAAACAGTCTTTAAAATTTTAACAAAAAGTAAAAGAGTATAAATACGAGGTGTCGCTTAAATGTAATACATATTCCCTCATAACCGGTAAATTAAAAGAGATAGTAAAATGAAACAAAAAAAATATTAGACAAAACTACATTTATTTGCTACAAAAATGTACATTTATTTTTCCATGAAGTCACCAGTTTCAATGTGTTTTCTCATCCTGTCAATGAAGAATGTTGGCTGCCTTATTTTTATTTATAACCTTACTGGTGGATCCTTCAGACCGTCATCCGTAGTGAAATGAAGACATTCTTTTTTTAATTTTGAAAAGAACTGGAAATAGCAGGGCACCAAATCTGACGATTATAGAAGGTTAAACTTTCAATCTCACAAGAGCCTACGGTTACATTCGAAATCGTGATATCTAGCGTTACCGTTTGGCAAAATAATTGACTCCTTAGATTAGTCGAACACGATACACAACCTCCTAAGGTGTTCTAAAATCTCTGTATATAGCACAGAATTTACAGTCAATCCAATTTTCAACCACTTTACTACCAATATAACAGCCGTACTCGACTCATAACAATGGCGACTGATAAAAAGTGAAGGCCGGAATCTATGCGCTTTGGAATATTAGTGGAATGAAGTTCTAAGAGATGGAATCAACCGTCGCTATGTGCGACATTTTATTCCCCCGTTACGTTCATTAGTATCATTAAAACTGTCAATTTAGAAGGTTTAAATTATATGAATTACTAACAATAATTTTGATTCTAATATGAAATTTAGAATAACCAAAAAAATTTTATGCAACAAAAAAACTAGCTTATACTTTTTTCGATGAACAAAGGGTTTGTGAACCCTATTCATAGAGAAGTAATTAAAGAGCTTGTAACTACTACAGAAAATAATACTGTCGCACATCGGAATAGGCTTGTGGAGCACAATTTTTCGCTCAATCATTTCAAGTGTTATTAGACACCTCTTCTGTTCCCTGGGAATATTTATACCTCCGGGCCAAGGTCTTGTCCTGAGCAGCCGATCCATCCCTCCTGTTGTAATAACTTCAAAATATCTATTGTTCGAACCTTCTACACAATGATAGAAATTCTTTTCATTTTTCCCCTTTGTTGTTTCTGAAGTTCTCTTTTTCAATTTATTTTTTTTCTTTTTTTTTATTCTTGCAATTCCATTAATTTCTCTACACGTCAAAATATATTCATATACAATATTTTGTAATATCTAATTAAACATAAGTCGTAGTTCTTTTTTCGATTAGTAGCGTTTATGTAATCCATTTAATTAAATTCAAGGTTGAAAATTGATGGGTTTTACAATTTTATACGCTAAAAAAATATATATACATATATTTATTACAAAGAAATTAATGGGCAAAATAATTAATGGATTACAGTTACTTTAGTTACGCTTCTAGTAACGATGTAGTCATGCTATATTTGCATTAACAAAGGTTATTAAAATAAGAAAAATCTCAAAGTAATGGTATCAATTACATCAAGAAAAATCTGATTTGGATATCACAGGTCTTCCTTGTACGCCTATTAAATTACATATACACATTTTTTGCTGGAATTCATTTAAACTTATTTCATTTGAATTTGGGAAAATGGTAAATGTAAAGAGAAAGAAAATGTTAAAGCCAAAAAAAGATTTAGAGATGATAAATATATGTCGGTTTTAATAAAGGAAAAAAACATTGAGACCAATGAAATAATAATAAAAAAATTAAGAGAGGATGATGAATATAAAAAGAGAGAAAATTATAAAACTAGAGAACGTGTACACAAATTAAGATCAGAAGAATTACATCAAACCAAAGACCGATTAAATGATTGGCAACAAAAAACAAATACACGAAATGATGATCAACTCCGACTTAGGGAGAATAGTTTCCAACAATATCAGAGAAGGAATGAACTAAAAGATAAGAATTTTTCTGCAGTTTATTAAAAATCGAGCATGTATGCCTCAGTGTATATGTTGTTCTTGTGAGGGTCACTTCATTCTTCAGACGCTTTATAGTTCATTTTAGTGTAGTTAAAATTAAACAGATATTCCAGAATAATTAAATAAAACAAAAAAGAAATTAAACTAGAAAAGCCAAAATTAATATGATTATAACTTATAATTTTCAATTAAGATTAAATAATCTGATGTTTCACCAAATCTCTTACATATACACATATATAATAATGCTTAAATTTCATATACTCATTTTTAAGAGAACGTAAAATTTCATTTCACTAATAACTTCTGATTTTTTTTTCATATATTCTTTTTTTTATTCTTCCTATTGAATTGTTATTTAATATAATACTTTTTTTTACAATCAGGGATTAATAATTATTAATACATCAGAACATTTAAATTTAAAATACGAATTAAAAAAAAGAAAAGAAAACTGATTTTAACCGATGTGCCTTCCGTTGTAAGAACCAAATATTTCATTAATTAAAATTTTATTTGGAAATAACTCTGGAACCGATGAAAAGAAGTACCGTATGAAGTAAGTATGATATATAGCTTTCAATGAAACCTTATTACTACAGTTAAGAAAAAGTCCAATCCAATTTTTTGGGGATTTTTGGCTATTTCGGACACTTTTGCTTCAGTCGATTGCAATCAAAAGAGGTGCACAACTAGATGTTACGGCAAACAAACCCAAAATTTAAATATTCTACGGCTAATCGTTTTTGAATTATGTGTAAAATATGTACATATGAACAAACACCACGCCGAAATTAGTTAAAATTGATTCAGGAATGCTCAAATGGATTTTTCCTTTGAAAACTGAAATTTCTCGCGAATACAATACTTCCTTTTTTTTAACCTCCAGAACCACCGTCAGGTGTTACATCAGAGGATGAAGAAGAGTGATATGTAGCGTGTGTGAAAATGCCTTGCCTGACCGGGATTCAAACCCGGGACCTGCAGATGAAAAGCCAAAACGCTACCACTCGCGCTTCGGAGGCCAGCACAATACTTCCTTTACTTCGTACAAGAAAGTAAAAATGGGGATATAATGTAAACTTGCCCATTTCTGTATTAACTTTCTTCAAAAAACAAACTAAAAGATCTGTAACAATGTTAATAATAAAATATTTTTATGTTTTTAAGCAAAACTACACAAGAAATATCTGACAATGTTAATTTCAATTCAAAAAATGGAGAAAACAAACGTTGGAAAAAAAAAGCTTAATTGAATTATATCTTAACGTCAAGGCAGCCAACTTTGTACTTAGTATCATATTTTATTAAATATAATTAACAATTTTTACTTCCTTGTAGAAAGTAAAGTAAGCACTGTGATCAAAAAAAAATTCGGTTTTAAGATTTCAACGGAAATATCCATTTTGACCATCTCAGAAACCAATTTGACTAGATTCGGCGTGACAACTGTAGGTACGTATCCTGCATAAACAAAATCAATTGGATTTTGTACTTTTTCTTAAGTGCAGTAATATAAGCCCTCTTACTGAGAGTTTTTCAAAGATATATCATAAGAGATTTTTGGTTCCACAGTAGTAGCCAAATAAAATTTTAATTAATGAAATATTTGGATGTTACCAGAGTATATATCGGTTCGAATCAGACTTCCTCTCCATTCTTTTTTTTAAACTTTTTTTAAAATTTAAATATATTGATTTATTAATTATTATTAATCTGATATTGTACCCCATTTTTTACGATAAGTAATAATTCAATAATAAAAAAAAAAAAAGAAATGAAAAAATATCAGAAGTTATTAATGAAATAAAATTTTATGGACCTTTCATTTAAATGTATATATATAATTTAATAGGAGTACAAGGAAGTCATGTAATGTCCACATCAGATTTTTTTTTATATACATAAAATAAAAATAATATATGTTATTAATTAATAACTGATAATATATTATTAAAAGACAATACCAGTTTCACGAAAACCAAACTGAGCCTTACATTTGCATAACAATAAATTTGCATAACTGTATATCGTAACAAATAAATTATAAATTTCATCTTCAACAAAATTACATTACAAAACGAGAAGTGAAATAATAATACTAATGTATTTGATATAACTTTTCATATAGATATTAATTAATTAATTAACATAGCAGTAACATTTCACGATAGCGGTTTACATGGACAAAAGTTTATAACAAAAGTACATCGAACAATAAGTAAAACTGTAAGGATAATTTAACAAGCAGTCTGTCTCTCATTTACTTTCTCGTCTCATGACAGAGAAATGTTAAACTTTACTACTGGTAACTTTCAAACCAAAACTTTTTAATAAATGATATGGAATCATTTATACACAAAAAATATTATTGTTATTTAACCATTTGTACAATGAATTGTTGTTTTTTTGTCTTCAGTGATTTGACTGGTTTGATGCAGCTCTCCAAGATTCCCTATCAAGTGCCAGTCGTTTCATTTCGGTATACCTCCTACATCCTATATCTCTAATAATTTGTTTTACATATTCCAACCGTTGCTGTCTGCACAATTTTTCCCATCTACCTATCCCTCCAATATCAAAGCTATTATTCCAGGATGCTTTAATATGTGGCCTATAAGTCTGTCTCTTCTTTTAACTACATTTTTCCAAATGTAACTATATTTTTCCAAATGCTTCTCTTTTCACAGAATTGCCGCAACACTTCTTCATTTGTCACTTTATCCACTCATCTGATTTTAAAAATTTTCCTATAACACCGCATTTCGAAAGCTTCTAATCTTTTCTTCCCGGGTACTGTGATCGTCCAAGTTTCACTTCCATATAAAGCTACGCTCCAAACGTATAATTTCAGAAATGTTTTTCTGACGTTTAAATTAATTTTTGATGTAAGCAATTTATATTTCTGAGTGAAAGCTCGTTTCACCAGTGCTGTTCTGCATTTTATATCGCTTCTGTTTTGTCCATCTTTAGTAATGAATTGATTTCATCAATCAATAAATTGTTAATGAACATTTAAAATATATATTTTAAATGCAGAATATTACATTAAAGAAAAAATTCTTAGCTTAACTGTAGTTTTATTTTTTTAATTTTTTATGACATTGGGTTTAGGATTAAACTGCTGTTATCTTCATAAATAGAAAGATATCTCTTTAAACTTCATTTTATGTTTGTACCAACTTCAACTTGCCATTTAACTGATGTTTATTCAGTTCTAGTAGCTTATCTACATTTTTTCCTTCAGTCTGGTACAACCATCTATTGATCTTAGAAATCTCATTTCAACGCTTCATAATATTTGTTTACGAGCTCATCGTCCTAGTTTCTCGTTCAAACCGACAACTAAAAATCGATGTTATTTTTTAAAAAATAAACCCTTTCATTATAATCTAACTCAACTTTTTTTTTAATCTTACTGTTAAAGTACTAATTTTAAATATGTGAATCATATTAAAAAATTTAATCTTTTATCTATCACTCAAATTTTATCGAAAAATTAAAAATATTATATAGTACTTATATAAAAATTTAAATTAAATAAAATTATTTTTAATAATTATTCAAATATAAGTTTACATCGACATCGACAGAAGTAAATTTTCATAAATATGCATGGGCACGTAATTTACATTATGATTTAATTACGAATTGCTAATTCCGTAAATATATACAAAACGATTCAAAATTAAACAATAAATGCCAGTGAATATTTGTAAGTATTAAAATTTATTATCAAATAATCATTAATGAAAAGCTGATAATAAAGAGTTTATAAAATTTAATTATCACGTAATATATATATATACACATCTGCCGACTCGTAGAACTCTGCCAGGAAGATTCATAGGAATTGGACTACTTAGGAATAGTATTTCTTCCTCATTAGCCTCTCGTATCTCAAAAGGCTGAAAGACCATCTCATGATGCCGTCAGTTGTGAGTACGTCAGCTTTCTCACTGTTGCTTCGTGCCCAGGACCCATACAACGTTTTCACGGGTGGACACAATGGAGGTGTTCTATTGAAATCCTTCACAACAGCCTTCCGTATGATATCCAAATTTTATTTTAATAAAATAAATTTTTTTTTTTTTTTTTTTTTTTTTTTTTTTTTTTTTTTTTTTTTTTTTTTTTTTTTTTTTTCTTCTTTCTTTTTTT
>JAAAKQ030040857.1:0-11716 GCA_010016005.3 Zanna intricata
ATGCCTGACCGGGATTCGAACTCGGGACCTCCGGATGAAAGGCCGAGACGCTACCACTCAGCCACGGAGGCCGGCAATTTATTCAGATAACTTCATTAATAGGTAAACGGCAAAGCTTAACTTGAGAAACTGTGCTCTATTTTACAGTAATTTTTCGTTTAGTATTTTCAGTGGCTATCATAATCAGATTCTGTCGAAGATAATTACATACATTTCAAATATGGAATTTAGTAAAATGGATTAAATTTGTTATTAGTAAATTGAAAAATTGTTTTTGGTACTTCATTTATCAAAATCCTGTGAAATGTTCTGGAGATATCAGTTATTTAATAAAATGTCGTATGTTGTTGATGGTAAACGATTTACATAATTCTACGTATCGAATAATATCCATGTACTTAAATATATGTAGTTACACGGTTAAATAAATGTTTGTAAATAAAACGCTGTGATGCATTTTATTTTCATTTTATCTTTGTGTTCTGTACACGCACACAAGATGAAACTAAATCGAAGTGAAACTAAAGCAATACTAAGTAGCTTTTAGTTCAGTAGCTTTGTTTATTTGAATTTACATCCATTATCTCGATTAACTCCTATTTTATTGTTTGTACAAGAATACGCGTGGATGATATAACCTGTTTTAACGAGACTTGATGAATGAACTTATTTTAACTATACATAGCAATTTGCATGATTGAATTCTTGGCTATGTCTGTTACTTCCAAATTAAAATCTTTACAGTAGACCAGAAAAAAAAATAGCAGATCAAATAATTTAATCGGCTTTTCTTTAGATAATTTTTTAACAATAAATCAAGTGATAAAAATAAAAATAAAAAATAATATTTTATATAACATTCTTAGAAGTGTTTTCTAAATTTCAAATTAGGCTTTTCTTCTATCACCTAGTCGGGACTTGTTTATAGAAAAAGGTTTTCCTATTACACAAGCGTCGGGAACATTCAAACTTTATCTTAATATTAAGGAGATTTAAAATTAATAACTAAACGTTTCTCAAAACCATAATTTTTCATTCCCGTATGCCTTAATGATAATTATATTAAATATTAAACTGCATGCTGTTGTTTTCGTATTGCTCTAGATTCTAGCCCACTGAAAACAACACTAAATACGTTACACGTTACGAGTAAAACAATAAATTATGATTTGTTAATAGTACGCTTATACGGTCATGGCGGTTATTGCTATGATGATAGCCAATAATGAAGCGGGCTAGTCCCACATCATTTACTTCCCGCAAATTCAGTCGCTTTAACTCTGAATAATATCGGAATACAAGTTATCTGAACAGACATTCTTATCATCTGTTAGAAGTCCTGCTGATTATAATATCTTTCAATATAAGTTCTTACAGCTAAATTATACGAAAAAAGATACTATGAGGATCAGTTTAGTAATGAATACTGTTATTTACTGTTTTTATTACATTAATAATAAATATTGAAGAAAATTAGCAATTTTTTTTTTTTTAAATAAAGTACCATGGTCTATAATATTCCCAACAGTTAGCTAGGCCGAATACATTTCTTTTTTAATTACAGCAAGAGTTTAGAAACAATCGTAAAAATCTTCATCAAAATGTTAAATGTTCGGAGACAAATACCACTATACCTATACATACATGAACTAAACAAATTCACCAAAAATCAACCTGAAATAATTGGTTCTGAGTTAAAGGCAATGTCAAATCTCACGGTCGATAAAATGACTTTTATTCTTGTTAAACATTATTGCCACATGCTGTGCTTCAAACTGGCGAGCGCGATGCTAGCCGTTCAGATATCAGCGGGAGGTACAGTACACCTACGCGCCTGTACACGCATTAATTCTCACTAAGCCGGCTGGACAGTTGAACACACCCACCACAGCGGAGCTGGGACCCCACCACTTGCAAGCCACTTTATAAACAAGCGTATGACAGTGTAATTGCTAATTTATTGTGAACAACTACCAACAGCAGAAGAAGGAAGACGTTCCCTAGCCGGCCCAACGTGGGACCTCCCGGCAGAGCAGCCCCAGCGGGCTTCAAGCGCTATGTCTGGCGCGCTGACAAATGGGCCCACCAGCGGAAGCCGACCCTACGATCGATCGCTCGGGAAGAACCGTCTCGGCCGGCGGAAAGCGACTGACACTGCGGGGCATTGGTGGCCACCACTGCCACGCTGTAGTGGGAACCCAACTGCCACTCAGGGGAAGTTCAATCTAATTCCAATGAACGAGCAGCAACTTCCCGACAGCAGTCGAGCCGACATCGTCGGAAATCAGCTTCCGGATTCAATAGCCGTTCACAGGTCTACCCTACCAAACATACAACGGCCCTTTTCATGGTCACCATTAAAAAAAAACTCCAGGCAGCCCTTTTCAGGGCTACTACAACCTTCAAATCGACGGCACGCTGCAACGTTCCATTGATGCCATTCAGCGATAAGTGGTGCTCAACGTAGAATGAAGATCGTGTGAACGAGAAGACTGGATCTAGTCTCGCTTCTGCAGACCATATGTTAACCGACAGGCAAATACACAAAGCGCTCAACAACATTTACTTTCTGATTGCGGGCATCCGTGCAGCAATTCCGCCGTTGATAACGGCAACTTTCAGCTGCTTATCACATGAGGATGCAGAATAGTTCCTCTCTCAGCTAAAAGAGCAGAGTGCCAGTTGGCCAATGGGCCGAGTACACCGAAGGGCAGCTCTGTCCTGCTAGACAATACAAAGATCTGCAACTTGATGGCCCGAGTTCAAAGACCGATTTCGGCATCAATATTACCGCCCACAGAATGCTGCCTAACTTTGGTTTCAACTTTATGGAAGAACACAAGGAGTTAATGAACCAGTGGAACTTTTCCAGTTGCAGAAGACGAAACTCATTCACCGATAACTCCAGGTTGCGAGGTTGCTTTTCTATCGATACATCTGGTGCAGGTCAGACACAGATTCGACTTTCTCCTGGAACGGCAGCCATCCAGGATACTGAAAACCTGTTATATTGGGCCATCATCATTGAGATATAGCTAGATCGAGTAGGTAGACTTCCACTGGATATTCCGTGGCTAGAACAGATGATAAGACAACTCGACGTAGAAGCAGCTTTGCTCCGTGGTATCAATACTGACCGGAGGGCAATTTTCCCAGGGGCTGCCAGTAAAGATGTCACAGTAAAGAAACGAATAAGGGTCCGGACAGCGAAACCAACCGGACTCTCAATCAACTAGGCTCAGATATCCCAAGAATCACGGTCGAAATAGCAGGACGACTCACGAAAGCAGCCTTAGATTCTGCTGCCAACTTCAGTTTTGGAAGAGCTGAGCTGCTACTGTGGCAACTCAATTCTAATATACAATCATCCAGATAGAACTGACATTGATTTCTTTTTCCTGCCATATCGTGGGAATGGTGCAACCAAAGCTCTACTGCAACGACACGAAAATTCCTGCCATGTTTCTCCTAGTCCCGAGACTAGTGTAGATTTGTTTCTTTATTTTGATATAACTGTATTAATTTTTAATGTTTTTTCATAATATATATATATATATATATATATATATATATAATAAAACCTATAATTGTATATAAATATATATAATTAGATAGATATTGTATATACATATATACAATATCTATCTATCTATGTATAAATATATATATATTTTCTATTCTTATATATATAGACGGCGCGTATTCACATAATTCACATGTGATTTTCCCTTTGCATTTTATTAATATAAGAAAATTGAAATCCACCTACAAAAGATTTCTTTTTAGTTTCAACAATAAATTTGCAGCGGACAAATAAAAATTGCTCATATACGGTATGCTTTGCTTTGAAAGGATTATCTCTTTATCCTTTTATAAAAAAAAAAGCTTCAAAGGCGTAAAATATAGAATAAAGATCTAAAGAAGTATATACTTTTATTGTTTTTCAATTTCAAATGAATTCAAAAAAGAAATAATACTTTTTTTAAAAAAATAAAAAAATAATAAATATACCTAATTTTTTGATATGAGGCTATCTGTTTATTTGTAGCACATTGTAAAATAAAAACACTGTCACATTAATGTGGGTCAGAAGAGCAAATTTCCAGTTTTAGTTAAAAAAGACAAAATGATGCACTGCTCTTATAATTTTTTTAAATAATATTAATTTCGGTGCTTTAGCTAGCCTTTCAGTATCTTTTTTTTTCATTTTTGTATTTCATGTGATGTTAGCATCAAGTGTTCAAAACTTAAAAACTCGATTAAAACTTCAAAACTGATTTTTTTGGACACCAATCTATTTCCATCATACCACATCACATTTTGGATTATTGTAAAACTAAAGTACTATAGTAGAAGTAGCCTTTTTTTCATGTAACTGTGTTTTCTTTTTACCAACTTTTCCAATAAATTTTGATATTACTTTCGGTCACATGCTGAAAGTCTGATTTTTTTGAATCGCCTGTTAATTATATTATCTTTCGATGCATGATTAATTTTTAAGGGACAATTTTTACCAAAAAAAGATAATACAGTTTAGACTGTAATAATACAGTTTACACTGTCTTACAGAATGTTATTAATCCATCCACATATAACTTTGAGACAGTACTCTTCAATGAACCCCAAAGGAAAATGTATACAGTAACTCAAATACTAAAATCTGATTGAAAATACTAAATAAAATCTTTAACTGAATTTGAACCAGGGTCTTACAATATTAGAGAACAACAGTCGCAACATCTGGCAAATAATGATGATAGTAATTACTTACTCGTCGATGGATTAAATACTTTTCGTTTACATTGAATTACAGTCTGTATAAGATAAAGAGCAATATATCTACTCAAAAATTCAATTCTATTTTTCCGAGAATGTTATTTTGGGAAAACGTTTGGTAAGTCTGAATGTAAAAAAATGATGTTTTCAATTAAAAAAAGTTTACGTTTATAAAACGCTTCTTAATACCAAATTTGATTAATCGGAAATCTCCGGTCTAGAGCAGCTTTATCGATTCGGAACATTTTTATTTTAGGGAGGGGAACTACAGCATTTTTCTTTCGTATACAGGGAAGCCTGTACATGTAATTTAGAACCTATTGACCTTATTAATCTGGAATGATTTGTCGGGAGACAATCTCGAGGAACATTTAACGTTAAAATATGACGACTAGTTCAGCCTGAGCTCGAACCGACTAATTTTTCTTTGCGAAGGTAAGCGCTAACTTATGTAACACTTCTACACATACGATTAATAATTAAATTGTCCCTACGTAATAAATCGTAATAGACTCTAATTTAATACGTATATACAAACTCGCGTCCTAGGCTGGCCTTCGGCCGGCCGGACGCTCGCAACGTCGGGTGAATAGATTAGCGATGCATGAAACTTCTTAACGTATAGGTACGGGAAATGTAAAAACTAACTTTTTCGGACTGTGGTTTAGAGAAACGTTCGGTTTCATTTTTTTCCCCTAGGTTTCTTCCAACGTAAAATAAATAAGTTTTCGATTGGAGATTTACTTATGGCTTAAAATAAAAACAAAAAATTCGTTTTTCGGACTTTATGTTGCACTATAGTTGTGTTTTTTGTTTTCCCCTAAAGTTCTTTAAACGTGGAGTAAATAAGGCCTTGTGTTTTTTGTTCCGAGACTTCCTTACGGGGTAAAGTCGATACGAAGATTATCGCTTTTTTGAACTTAGGTCGCACAAATGATTGCTTTATAATTTATTCTTGAACGTTCGTTGATTAAAATATACCACGTGCCTCATAGTTTACTTTGATCCCTGACAAGAAATATCTTTTGTGTTTTTTCGCTCCGAGGCTTATTTATAAAGTTAAACCACCCTACCCGGGAGAGGGAGCCGTTCCTGAATTTGTATAACGTTTTCGGGGGGTTCAACGGACACTGAAAAAAAGAATTCTAATCAATATTGTGCAGAAGGGTCTCCTTATACCTTCTAATATGAGTAGGTCTTCAAAAAATCACCCGTATCTCAAATTTTTTCCAGTCACTTGATCAGTTTATAGACGGATAATAAACTTTGGAGTTTTCTGAAGAGGAGGCACCAATGAAAAACATAGGTCACAGATAAGTAAAGAAAGTTGCACGAATGTCGAAAAAAGTCTTGCACGCTCTCGAAGACGAACAAATTTTAATTTTGGGGTTTTCCCCAAGTAACTCAGGTAAAAGTGAAAAATGTATAAGAACGTTAAGAACTAAGTTGAAAAACAGTACTTAAAGATTTTTGGAAAGAATATTACTTTCCCTCCCATCTACGAATAGTTTTGGTACGTGTAGATTTTTAAGAATGTTTAACTTTTCATTTACCTTATACTCGATATGATAGAATGTGTTAAAAATAATTCAGTAAAAAATTAAATTCAGAAAAAGCATTATATGAATAAATTTTACCTACCATTCTATCAAACAATAAAAAAATTCTGGCACACCTGCAACTATTTCCAAACACCATTGATATGGTATATTTGAAATTTGATTATTTAATATTTATTATAAAAAGAATCTTTTCAACGGATTCATATTTGTTTTAAATCTAAAGTGATGAAAAAAGTAATATAGGTTTTCGTTTAAATTACATTACTCATAAGTAATGTAATTTACACTGTGATTTGATTAGAAAGAAAACAGTTTCTTTCGTCATTGAACTAGGCCTTCAAAAAAATACCTCTGATATGTACTTCAACATAAAACCTATAAACATATAGATGGCCAGTATGAAGGTTTTAACAGTTATTAAAATATGTAAAATGCTAAAAAACTGAAAAGCTAGTCGAAAAATTGAACCTGATCAACCACTACCCAAAACAATATTTTTCTATTCTTGAAGTATATCTAAAATAAGTAAATAAATATCATCACATATATTTTATAGGTCATAGAGTATATAGAAGTAGTTAATAAAAATTTAGTTATTTTTTAAATAATAAAGATTTTAAACATTGAAAAATATTATTTTACCGTAAACTAACACCAGGGAAAGTAAAAGTGCACGTCTCCCAAACATTAACTAAACATTTAACATTAACTTAAACATTAAAATTAACATTAAACATTAACATGTAACACTAAACATTAAAGATTTCTAGACCTGAGATATTTGTTCATGCATCCATCATGCATTTGTATTAGTGCAACATCTAAAAGGAAGAATTATCTTTTACTTCATGATTACAGATAAAAGAAAAATGAAACAAAAAAAAGAAAAAATGTGCTGTACAGGAATATAAAATAAAAATTAATTAATATCAATTAATTTTAAATATATAATCAGGCAGTAAAAAAACATTTATTAAATGTTTTTCAAAAATGAGTTTTTTTTTATAACGCAGTAAAGCTATAAAAGAATAAAAATAATAAGATATGAAATTAAGATCGAAGAAAAACAATTTCTTTAGCTAGTATTAATATTTTCTACTAACTTAATTCTATTTATTTATTTTATTTCGTAAAGAAGCTATCATTTTACCAAAAAAAGCTTTTCAATGTAGCTTCAAACAATATAAATCTATTTGTTATCATTCATTCGATTAATGGACGTTTAGTAATTCTCGCACGTACACGATAAAAAAACACATACATAGTTATGTATGTGATACATGATAAAGATTTAAATTTTCAAAATAAAGGGATGAGAAAATTGTATTTTCTGAACAGAGATGTTTCATTTTAGAATAAAAGTTTAATCATCTTGTTAAATATGGAATATAATTATTTTAAAATGATGCAAAAATAAGTCTATTATTTTTTTGTTTTTTCAATAATTAATTTAAAATTACAACGTTAATAACTCAGTCAATAACATATTTGCATATTTGATGAGAATTAGTCATCATTACGTTTTGTAGAATATTTTTATTCCTTTTGTATGTGATGAAATTTTAGAAATGTTGACGAGCAACAAGTTCTAATGAGTCGCTTTTGTTGGCGCGAAGATTTGATGATGTAAATCTGTAATTCATTCTTGTCGGTTTCATCCATTTAATAAACAGTTTTTGTGTTATTATAAGTTTAAAATTTAAAAACCCAACACAGTTGGGTTTATGGATTTTTTGCTGCGACAAGAATTTTTTACACTCTACTGAACTGTAAAATGTTTGTTGTATGAGATATTTGCATGTATTATGTTGTAGCACAACGGTTTTTATCAAAATTATTGTAACTCCCCATATATATTAAAGTCCAAAATAAATACATAACTAATTTAAGTGGTAAAAATTGTTAAAATTTTATGTTAATAATATTAAAATAGTTCAGTCTTTGTTGTATGTAATCATGTCCTTTAGAATTTGGCAGAAAGTTATGGAACCTACTAGAAGCAGTAAGGTTGTGTCTTTGCTTGTATTAGTATTTTTTATGAAAGAATGAATTTTTATTTGGCAGTTTGCATTGATAAAGTTTAGTTTTATAATTAATGTAATTATTTATCTGTTTGGAATTAATTGTATTTATAAATAGAGTAGAAATTAGTAATAGAAGCAAATAGACTTTTCTAGTGTTTTCTAGAAGTACAACGGACAACGTATAAGCAAGACGAGAGTACTGTTCATGGACTAACTATGTAGCGTAGTTAGTTCCGTGACACTGCTGTCGTAACAGCGCGAAAGTTTAAATTGTTTAGTATACATTTTGTTAAGTGTTATAAGTGTTTGTTTTTGTTTGGTTAAATAAATTATTGTGAGACTGATATACTGATATCTTGTTGGTTATTTACGAATCATTGTCTCACTACAATCACAGATAAATGTACAGTCTATCTGATCTATGTAAATATTGGGGCGTTAGTTATATTATAGTTTGAAAACCGCAGAATGTTTTTAGTACATTCAATTGTATCACTATTTTCTTTTTTATTCCGAACCCAGCAAAGTAGCATTCCTTTTTGAAAATATCTGCAACCCTTTTGAGTGCTTTTTCATGTGATATTGTCTTATTATTCCAATTCTGAATTCTAAATATTTTACTTCTTCTTTCTTCTTTTTAAGGTAATACAGTTCACTTTTACAAGAAAGTATTGAATGTACTTTAAATATACAATCAGAAAAATAATTCATTCAAAAATACTACCGCAAACAACAATATAATTAATATTGTCAAGTAATTAATATGGTATTAATTAGCATAATTAGTACCCACTAGGGTTAATCCGCTTCAGTTGCTTCATCAGCATTGGTCATAGTCATAGCAATAGGCCACCATTACCAGCCGAAAAATTATCTTATATTTCTAGTTTTCATCAACTTTTTGATGAAAACTTGAGATCCTTTTGTTCACTAACTGTAAAAGAAAAAATTAATTGCATGAGATACGTTGATGAATTATCAGTCTAGAAAACAGTAAATAACCAAGCTAGATTTTTTTTGCTTACCACAGTTCAGCTCTAAAAAATGCTGACTTGTATAATAAAAGATTAAAAACAATGTGGAAGAAATATTTTAGAACACATGAAACCAATTAATAAACTGAGAGTAGAAGAAATACCGGAGAATTAAAAACAAGCTAAAGTTGGACACAAACCTAGGCAATCGAAGGATGAAGAAACATATATTTTTCCCCCTTTTTCTAATTTAAAGATAATTTATCAAATTTCTAACTAATTTACAGATTTAGCCATTTCTTTACACTTCGTTTTTAAAATAAAAATATACGATAGAAATATAGTTGTAATTACTGTCAAAAAGTACATTTTTAAATAAAATGTTAACAGATTTAGTCAATTAAAATCTGATAATTTGATTATTTAACATGAAAACAGTACATTTAACATTATCAATACTGGTGTAAACGTTAGAAAGCAGATGAAGTTGCCCGGTAAAGAGCAATGACAGAAGTTGATAGCAGAAAAAACGTTTCCGCTAACTTCTTGAGAAATGAAGTTAAACATTAATGTTTCTCAGTTAATTTGCTCTCCTTATGATTAATTCCTGACGATGCCCACTTTCGGTTCTATTAAATTCATTCATCACACATAAAACTCGATTTGTTTCGGGTTAATTAGGGAAAAAAAGCGGAAAATTAAAATAAATGTAAGGAATTATCTAGGGAACTGGAAATTATTCAGCCGTTGAAAAGTATGAAATTATTTGGAGATTTATTCGTTGATCCTTCTTCAGAGTTTATAAGGTGCGGTTTTAGTGTTATATATAACATAATAACTAAATCTTATCTAAATAACAAATAATTAAATTCTATAAAAAAATATCGATGGCTTTGTGAATCTTTAATTTTGTAAAAATTTATTCTTTATTACCCAAATCTTATGGGTATTTGGAAAAATTAAAAAAAAAAGGGCTTTAAATGCACTATTTTTATAATTTAAATAGGAAAAATCTCCCATTCGAAAAAACTTAACGGATGCCTCAGTTACGGATAAAAAGTGGATATAAAGGTTATAGGGATAAATTTTTGTATTTGGAATAAACCTATTTTATAGCAGTTACGGATAAAAAGTGGATATAAAGGTTATAGGGATAAATTTTTGTATTTGGAATAAACCTATTTTTTTTCGACAGTCATTTAACAAACTGTTAAACATCGTTTGGAACCGCTTGTATAAACTAATAAATTAAAAAAAGCCTCACAGCAACTGTTCATAAATTAAGATTAGCTCGGATGATAATAATATTTTAAATAAATAAAAATTTATTTTTCCCTAGATTTTTGCTTGTTTACTAGGTTCAACAACACCTTATTAAATTACTGACAAATTGAAGCACGTTAAATTATTTTCAAATTAAATAAATTATTATAATGTTAACGTTTGAACCTTCATAAATTATTTTTTTTTTAAATTGTTACTAAATATTAAATATTTATAGCGTCTGGGGATATGAAAAATTCAGTTAGTTAACTCTTAAGGGTTAAATATTTGTATAAATTATAAAATTCATTTTAAATTACTCGAAAATTAACACTTAACATACATCTATACATATTTATATTTAAAAAAAAAAAAACTAAAAAAAAGCAGTGTATTACAAGTGGTTCCAAAACTATACGTCCTGATGCCCTAAGGAAGCAATGGATATTTCTGTCAAGGAAGACGCAAGTTTTAAATAGGAAATTCAACGGTTTCAGTATTATGACCTGAGGTGTTTAATGGAACAACCATGTTCGTATGGTGGACTGACAGATATGAAATAACTGTTTCCATACTGGATTACATAGGAGAAGATAATAATCGGTTAAAGTTAATTACAAAACAATCCAGTTATTTTTTTTTGTTTTTTGAAATTTTATAAAAAAAAAAACCAAATGGAAATTTAAGATGTAATTTATAACTTGGTTTTTAAAGATGTACCTATTTTTGTTTTAAAGATAAAAAGTGTCTTAAATATAGAACTTTAATCTGGATATAAAGTGTTATAATTATAAACTATTCTTTTAAATATTGCAGATTTTAATAAGCAAATAAATTTGTGAACCTAGACGTACTTCACAATGGCGAAAAAAATTTTCCAGATATTGGTACTGTGAACTCGAAAAGATACTGAGGAAAATCAATATTCATCCACCAAATTTCATTTGATTTTTAAAAAGGCTGACAAAGCATTGCAGCATCTTCCCAGCTATTAATAATAAAAATTAAAAGCATTAAAGCAAAAAAAACAAGAAAATAGAATATATATATATATATATATATATAAGAGTTGGGGAATAAATTTTAAGAAAACTTTTTCTAAAAATATTCATACTTA
>JAAAKQ030040879.1:0-16719 GCA_010016005.3 Zanna intricata
TACGGATTTGAATACTAGATCGTGGATACTGGTGTTCTTTGGTGGTTGGGTTTCAATTAACCACACTTTTCAGGAGTAGTCGACCTGAGATTGTACAAGAATACATTTCATTCACATTCATACACATCATCCTCATTCACCCTCTGAAGTAATACCTTACGGTAATCCGGAGGCTAAACAGATAAAAGAGAGTATATATGCCTAACAAAACCTTGGCAGAACCTGTTTGTTAGATCCTTGACAAATAGCGTCCTGGGTTTGAGCCCGACACACCTGTGGTGGCGTGCAGAAATGGCATTCCTTCACCACCAACCAAAATTTAAAAAAAAAGAAAATAAAAGAAGATAATTCTATAAAATAAGTGGCTTCAGGCCGGGGGGCTGTCCTACCCGCCGGGCGTATGGACGGTAGGTTGGGTGGCTCCACTGGTTGGACTTCCCGCTCCGAGGCTGTGTATTTCTTGACCGCGCTTCCGGTCTCGTGGTGGTGGAGAGCGGTGAGGGCGTTGTAGTTGATAGGTGGCAGATTATTATACTCATTTATTTTAACATCTTTGCGGAACCTGCTTAGCATGCTAAGCGGGCTAACTCGAGATATTTATTGACTCTTGTAAGAGCCCGACACCTCCCCTTGATGACCCATGGGGAGTACGTAACTGGTATTCCTTTGAAACTCATCGGAAAAAAATCTGCTGTGTGGGGTGCTTATAAAAACATGTATTACGAATCAATCTCAATTTAGGCTAATTTTATTGTTGTTTTATATAAAATTATATTTTTTGCGATTCTATTATTATAGAATAAATATACTTTATTTCATCATTAAAAGTAATAAAGAAATATTTAAAGATTTTCTTTAGATCATCTAAATTATATAAACTATTAAAAAGGAACAATTAGAATAAAGTAAAAAAAAAAAAAATCCCATTAATATCTGTAATAATTTATTAAATGTATAATCTTATAAGGCCGAGAATATTTCAGTCAATATTTCAAAGATTTTTTTTTTTCAAAACATATTTATGATTTATTACTTAATATTATTATTAATATATTAGATTTTTCTACCCGTATATATTTGAGATTAGTTGGTGTTAAATCAGGAAGAAATAGCGCCAGTTAAAGTGTCGGACATTAAAGAATATATATATCTAATCAATCGCCCCGCAGGTGATGGTGGTGTGATGTTATGGCGAGTTTGTATAATACTACAGCTGCCGGATTATAACCAGAAGGGGGTAAATGTATCCCGCGGTAGTGTCAGAACGCCCCTATGGAACAAATTAGGGTCGAATCCGCGATTTTTCATTTCTAAACTCTTTTTCCCCACTTTCTCATCTTTCTTTTTCCCTTTCATATAACCCACTCTTCATGTTTCGTTTCCTTTTTGCTTTTTTTTTTTATTTTTACCTTCTCTTCACAACTCTTCGTTCATTTCCCAAAGGCATTTTCCATAATTCTACTAGATCTCCTATCTTGTCTGACCTCACACCTCACTCTTTATGCAAATATACAGTCTACCGTAGGTCTAGACTATATATTGATCATTCATTATTATTTTTCTTTAATAATTAGTAATTTGAATAAAAAAACGTAATTGGAGTCGAATAAATAACCATATTAATTGATAAATTGTTTAAAAAATTGTTCTTAATTAAATAAATAAAAAATATTGAAGTTGAATTAAGCATTCAATTCGTATATCATGAAATCTAAATTACAAAAGAATTAATGAAAAAATGTAAATATTTTATATACCTTTGAATTCTATCAATTTTAGTCTAAAAATAATGATTTTATACAGTTCTTATATCAGAATAACAAATAATAGTAAAAAAATGTATAACCGGGATTTTTTTTTTATCGATCATAACTGTCATAATTTTACACAAAACTTCAGAGATAAAATATTTCCCTAAAATATTTTTTTTTTCAACTATTTTAAAGTATCATAAATATTGTATAGATTTTATTATTTCAAAAGTTTACACTTGTACAAGAAAGTATACTATAAAAATCTATGAAATTTCAGAAATTTATTTTATATTATTACACTAGGTCAGGGCTCGTTTCGCTCTTCTTTCCCATCTAGCCAGCGGGATCCACTGCCTGGACCCCCTACATTGATGGTTATGAGAATAATACCGATAAATAACAATTAAAACCTGAAAAGCTCTCTTTCCGTCAATATTTCCCTCGTTCTTGAGGTAAAAGCTTTGATATGCTCTTGCTGTTGGTGAATATATCCCTTTTCGTTTCCCTTTCCATTTCCAAGCAAGACAATACGAACACACTTTGTCATGGCGCCAATGATTAGGGTACTTAATCTGTACATTATAGCTATCTACTTTTTTCCCTAAGTGATCAAGGTAGCTCTACAGCGATATCAGTATGAACTCGTAAGGAATTTAATCGCAATTTCCTTTGAAAATTTATTGCAGCTCCAGTCTGGGCGTAGTGCTCTCAGTCAGCAGCTGACCAAGAATCAGCTTACCGGGCTGGTCTAATGGTTTACGCGAAATCGCAAATCAACTGATTTCGAATCAAGAGTTCTAAGATTCAAATCCTAGTAAAGGTAGTTATTTTTATACAAATTTCAATACTAGATCGTGGATACCGGTGTTCTTTGGTGGTTTGGTTTTAATTAATCACACTTTTCAGGAGTAGTCGGCCTGAGATTGTACAAGAATACACTTCATTCACATTCATACATATTATCCTCATTCATCCTCTGTAGTAATACCTTACGGTAGTTCCGGGGCCTAAAACAGAAAAAGAGAAAGAGAGAGCTAACCGAGAATCACGCGCTACAGCTATTTCAAAAGAACGAGCTATTTTCATTCTTAAGAAATATTTCCTTTCAGTAGCTTTAAAATAATCAGAAATTATTTTTCTTGAAGACTTATTTTTTTTTTTTAATATTTGCAGTAGTCCAATATCCACAGCCAAAATAAACTATCAAAATTCATAAAAGTTAGCTAAATTGCTAATCTAAGCTAATAATAAGAATCCTACCCTATTAAAGAGCATTTGTATGTATGTGTCTATCTTTCTTAGCTTAGCACCGGAATGTACCGATCACTAGCGGAAAATCCCGATTCGTTAATACATACGTCTCTTGGTGGTCAGGTGTATAGTTATTATTTATCGATATATGAAAAACGCTCCAGCGATAGTCACTCCCTAACCCGCGAACGCGAAAGTTTGCCACATTGTAAGTTCCATTCTTCCATTTCCTTACCAATTAGAAGAGCGAACGACAGAGAAGGCCAAGCAGCCAACGGCCGCAAGAAGAAGCCCAGCATCCCACGACAGGGACCCACGAAGAGGCCTGCACCTTCCCCCGTGAGCCCCTCGGGGCCATGGGTGAAGGTTTACGGTATTGTAACTAGCTTACAGCCGGTTTTATGGAAAGGCAGGCAAATAAAGAAAAGAAGAAAGAAGAAGATGATGACGAAGAAGAAGAAAAGAAGAACCACGCCACAACGAGGTTCCAGCAGACAGAGCCCATCAGAGAACCTGCAGGAAGGGCAGTCAAAGTGAAGAAGATGCCAACTTTCTCCTCGCCTACTATCCATTTTTCTACCCAAACTTACAATTTACCTCAAATAGCACATGCGACTCTCTCCGGAAAGTGGAGAAGCATTGTTTCCGCCAAATACTGGGGCCTCGAAAGGCGTATTCCTGCAAACCGAAAGGCGTTAGCACTGAAAGGACTTCAATGGACGGACTGAAGGGAAATCACGCCGGGAGCTGAGCAGTTGTATGCCCAGCCTCTCGAATTCAGCCACAGTATTTCTACAAACGCCGAAAGGAACGAAACGCAAATAACATATACTAAAACTAAAATTTATAACCGGCAGTTAAAAGTAATGACCCGCCCAATATAAGAAAGACATAACAGTAAGGGACATCAGTCCAGGCTCTGCGAATTGTAGGGAGGAAATGCAAAGTCCTGCCGTCCTTGCCTTCCGTTCAGGATAAAATAACTAAATAAATAGGTAAACAATAATTTTTTTATTACTAGATGAAGAATTAAATTTTAAGCAGTAACATATAACGAGAAAATTCAACAACATTATATGCTGGTATATATTACTCCGTGGCGCCGTGGTTTCCGTGGCGCGACTGGTACCGTCTCCGCCTTTCATCCGGAGGTCCCGGGTTCGAGAACTGGTCAGGCATGGCATTTTCACACATGATAAAAATCATTCATCTCATTTACTAAAGATATACCTAACGGTGGTTCCAGAAGTTAAAAGAAAATATTATTTAATGAGATTTACTTAAAATAATATTTAAATTATCAGTTGGTGTTTTTAATGTCTTTTTCTTAGGATTAAATGGAAACTGTATCGGCATTAATCGGATATAAATTTTCATACTAAAAGTATTGAAAACTTTAATTCGAGCCAAATACAACAAAATCACATATATATGATTTTGGGATTAAACTTTAAGAGCTTTAACATGCTACAAAAAAAAAAAAATTAAAGAAAAGAAAAAGGGATTATATTATAGTAACAGTATTTTCATCTTTCCGAAACGCAAATACCGAATCCGTCCACAAACTAAAACAATAATCAAAAAATGCCAGTTAAAAAACAATGACCTGCTCAATATAAGAAAGACGCAGCAGCAAGGGATATCAGTCCAGGCTCTGCAAATTGCCATCCTTGCGTTCCGTTCCGATGTCGATATACACGTATATGCGAAATATGTATTAATAAAATATTTTTTTTAGTTATGTGTTCTTCGTAAAAAATATGATGTGGGCATGAAACAACATGACTTCCTATGTACGACTACATTATTATTATTTTTTTTTTAAATGAAAAGTACATAGAATTTTATTCTATTATAACTTCTATATTTATTATTATTATTATTATTTTGTACGTACATTACGTACGTATTTTTCAGATCTCTGTTTATTTCAATTACTACCGACTTAAATATTATAAAGTTATTTCCTCTACCTATTAAAAGGGATTTAAACATTTAAAACAAAACAAGAAAATTGGGTGGATCTCTAGTCATACCTAAGTACCCATAAAACTAGATTAGCTATGTTTCATTATGGAAATATTATTTTTATTTCAGTTTTTAGTATTTATGATTCTTTCATTACACTTTTTGAAAGGTTAGGTTATCCAAGAATTCCTTTTTTTTTTTGTTGAAAAAAGGCTACGTAGTCAAAGTGACAGCTAATTCAATTTTTGTTATTACACATCAGTAACTTAAATATTCTTTATGACAGGAATAAGACTGGATCATTTCAGAAATGAGTAATCCTAATATAAAATAAGATGTAACGTTTACAAAATGAAAAAGAATTAGAAGATTATAAGGATTTTATATCGAAGTAAAATGGTTAAAAATATAATTGCAGAAGAAAAAAATTACGTATAATAAATGGTGAAAATTTTAGGTTAGGTAATGATAATATATAAATAAATATTAATTAAATAAACTCAATGTAAATTTAATAACTCTATTAATCTCTACTTATTTACTTATTTTAATTTTTTGTTGGTTTTTTACAATGAAAGTATTATAATAATTCAAACTAAGTGAATTTTAAAGAAAATTATTTACATTAATTATAAATTATGAATAATAGCTTAAATGTAATTCACAAATTTTCATAATTCGCAAATAAAAAGAGATACGAAGTGTGGCTAGAAAATCACGGGATTTTTGTTATAATATTTTTTTTCTTTAGCAACTTTATCTTCTTCAATATACTCCCCTCTATGATTCCTATACCGTTCCATTCGAATTTTCCATTGTTCAAGAGTCTTTCAGGTCATTTTCTGACCATGATTCTCCGTCACTTTTTCTTTCACAGCTTCAACTATCTCAAACTTAGTTCCTTTAAAAGTTTCCTTCACTTTCGGGTAAATAAAAAAGTCACATACGGCTAGGTCTGGTGAAAAGGGTGGATGTTCTAGAATAGGGATCCCATTATTAACCAAAAACGACTTAACAATCAGTGCAATGTGGGCTGGAGCGTTGTGTTGAGTTAAACTGGTCGATTTCGACCTCTAAGGGAACTAGGTCTAGGTCTATTACCATAAAGTCTAAATTACCGTTGTTGCTCGCAACAACGGTAATTGAGAACCGTCGCGGGGTTCGTCGGTTAGCTAATTCAGAGCACAACGAGTAGGACAGAATGAGATGTCCGAAAGAAGCCTTTAGCGAAGGCAAAGGCTGAGTTAGTAATCACTGATGTAAATCTCTACCGAGGCATTTGTATCGGTGGCATCTCAAACGAGGCTAGGCTGATAACTGTGATACGTAATCAGTTCGAGGGTCAATAAGACGACTCCCGATAAAGCCCATCAGGCTAGGAACGGGAGCGGAGTTGTGGCGACCGGAACCTTACAAGGTGGGTGTCTTCCCCTACGGGGATTGGGATGGAGCGTTGCCCTGATGAGGAATCCATTTCTTCTTCCACATTGCTTTCTTCTTACTCACTCACGAAGAGTAATTAGAACCCCAAGATAATATTCCTTATTCACTGTTTAACTTTCAGGACGGATGAGACTGCCTACTTTTTCAATGCTTTCTTCCGTTTTCGAAGTGGAAGGACGTCCTGGACATGGATCATCTTTGATTTCTTCTCTTCCTTCTTTAAACTGTTTATGCCACTCAAAAACCCATGTCCGTGAATTGCACTCATCACTGTACACTTGTTGCAAGAAAGAATAGGTCTTTGTTGCGGACTTGCCAAATTTCTCTTAAATTTTCACGCCTACCATTTTTCCGACGAGCGGCAGGTATACTATCCAACACAAGCGAATACTGTGGCCCGACTGAGCAGGTTTCGGTCGTTACACTGGCTGGAATGTATAGCAGGATGTTAAGTCACTCGATAATGTGACGCTTGACCTTCAGGCTCGCGCTGTTTGTCATACAAAAAATCAGTCCCATTATTTTCTAGCCACACATAGTTGTCTAATAAAATAGATATACTATAAAATTACAATTTATTTGCTACGAAACGTAATAAAAATTTTACCTATATTAATTGGAAATTTATATAGTGTTTTTGTTGTGTTTTTTGAAATTTCAGCATTGATACAAAAACATCGATACCCAATACTTTGGCTGTTTATTATATTTCCCTTCATAGCAATGCATTTCAAGCAATAGTAGAGCTAAAACAGGAAAATAAAAATTACTCGTGTAATAGAAAAATCTGATGTGGACACCATATGACTTCCTTGTACCCCTATTAAACTACATATACACATTTTTTTTTTCTTAAATATACATAAACTTTTATTTCATTAATATTTTTTATTTTTTTATTTTTTATTGTTATTATTGAATTATTATTATTTATGCAATTTTTTTTTTACAATCAGAGGTTAATAATTATTAATAATTCAATAACAGTAATATATATATAAAAAAAGTTAAAAAAAAAAGAAAAGAAATTGTAGTCGGATTCGTACCGATGTGCCTTCCAAATATTTCATTAATTAAAATTTCATTTGGTTATAAGTTTGAAACCAATAAAAATAAGTACCTTTTATGATACATCATTGAAAAAGTAACACCTTTTTTATTTATTTATTTTTTTTTTATATGTAAAATGTTATGTAAATTATATAACGGGGGTCATCATATGTTTAAATTTATGTCGATTTATGGTCCTGTAATTGTAAATATCTCCACCGTTATATATAATTACACTTATATATTTATCCATCAATATTTTATCTAATTACATCTATATAATTTACACAAACATTTTACATAGACTATGCATTTTAAGTTTTAATAAAATTAAAAAAAAAACATATATTGAGTTCCTGATAATGGAATAGTTACGTTCTGAAGGTACTTGGACTAAATTTATAAAATTGTTGGTTAGCAGGTTTAATTATATAATTATTGTATAATCATACCAACGCCATGGTTAATAAAATTATTCATTGTTTATACTCGTATTTGGAAAAGAACAAGAATACAAAAAATTAGTTCAACCATTCAACTTTCATAAGTGATTTTTTTTTTTTTGTTTAACCACCAGAATCACCGTTAGGTATATCTTCAGAGGATGAGATGATTGATTTGTAGCGTGTGTAAAAAATGCCATGCCTGACCGGGATTCGAACCCGGGACCTCCGTATGAAAGGCCGAGACGCTACCACTCGCGCTACGGAGGCCGGCTTCATAAGTGCTGAAAGAAAGTCCTCAAACTATAGAAATAATCAGTATTTTCTGTATATATTTATTTATTACACAGAAATAAATCATTTATATAGAAATGTGATAATCTTTTTTTTTTTTTTTCATTATATTGGTTATTAATTTTCAACAAAAAGTAATTATTTACACAAATCGATCTTAAAATTATCGAAAAATAAATTTAATTCATTCCCAACTTTTTTATTATTATTTTACATAATAATCAATCAGTCAAGTATTTTAATTATTCTTTTTCACTAATTACATTTATAAAAAATATGTGAAAATCAACAGAAACTAAGGAAAAAATTAAATAAAAAAGGAGAAAAAAGAATCAATTGAATTTTATTTTGTTTACTTTACTGACAAATAAAATCAAGTAAACAATCAATAAAATGTAATGAATGTATAGTTCTAAAAGTATGTGATTGAAAAAATCTCCGTGAGAAATTTCTTTGAACTGAAGTTTATTTTTCAGGGAAAGCTTTTAGTTTAGGGTGGAAGACAAATACAAAAGAAAAAGTTCTAGCCTCTATAGATGGATAAGCAATTCGTTTAGTTTAGTTAATTGCTTTAAATGTCGCTTCTTTGTTTATCTGTTATCTGTTTGGTTGTTTGGAATTGGAACTTTTATCATTGAGTAGACAGGTCTTTTACTCCGTTAGAAAGTCCTTAAGTATTTTAAAATTAACATTTATTTTATTTTAATGTCTTTTGTTTTTTATCTAATCTTGTATCTGTAGATTAATCAGAGTGATATATTACCATAAAAATGTTAGTGCCATTAAAATAATAATAAAAATTCAAATTATATCTTTTTTTTTTTGTTTTCATTTGTACACAAATACTTCAAAATTCTTTAACAATTTTTACAAAAAAAATTGTAATTTTTTTGTGAATTAACTTTATTTACATTTACCTCTTCAGATATAATTTTAAAGAAAAGAAAAATTAAATATTCTTTGGTAGTCGGCTTTCAATTACCACAAGTTTCAGAAGTGGTCGACCTGAGTCTGTTCCAGGCTGCATGTTTACTTGTAAATTTATAATCACATTTCACTATATCTGCAACTATGTCAGGCCTGGCAAGCTGGTAGCAATGATTGTATTTTCCTACACACACTCACACCTGACAGTAGCTATAAAACTGGTAGAAAAAATATGCATATATATATATATATATAAATTTGTCTCAGTGACGAAGTGTTAGCGTCTCAGCCTTTCATCTAGAGGTCCTGGGTTTGAATTCCGGACAAGCATGGCATTTTTCATACGCTAAAAAATTTAATTTTCATATCCCATATACATAAGATTCAAAAGCTCATGTGGCGTTCAAGCTAAAAAAAAAAAAAATTAACAAATTTTTTGCCAGATATTTTGAAAAGAGCTCCAAACCTCCTTCTGGTTAATACCAGAAGGAGGATATTTCACCTCTAGGTGAAATATCCTCCTGGCTAGGAGGATATTTCACTGGCTAGGGCTAATTAAACGGTTTATTATCGAGTTGTATACTTCTGTACAGAACAGTAATGCTGAGGATAATAGAATCCTCTCTTTAATTTCTTAAAGAAAAAAAAAACTTTTTGCAGCATACATTCAATTCTCAAAATTTTTGATCTCGGAAGATTATGGACGTGATTCATGTATTTTCTTGGAGCACTTAAAGCTATCCCTTAGTTTTATTTATTAATATTTTAATTTCAATGAGTTGCTAACCAATTTGTCCATTTTTCTTACCTATGATTTTATCTCAAAAATGAATTGTTTTCAGTTTGGTATTCTTTAGGTTTCGGTTAACTTTGGTTAGATTTACCTTAAGATGCGTTTTTATGTTTATCGATTGCATATTTGGCATTAAAATTTAAGTATTTACTCGGAATATTGAATTTCCCGAGGCTACACTGTATACGTAATAATAATGTAATGGAAGCCTCTATAATTTACAACACGGTTATTTTAGCTTCTTTAAAATACAATATTTAAATATTCATTAAAGATACATTGTAGAAAAAAATTTAATGTAGGAAAACCTTTTTAAATCTTTGAGATAAAAAATAGTGTAGTACGAAAATTAATGGATGACGTAGAAAAAAAGGAAAAGAAATTTTGTAAGGTTAGCATATCACAGAGAAATATTTCCATAAAACTTAGATAAGGATTAAGCACCCACAGGACTGGTCTAGTAGATAACTCTTTATCGCAAATCAGCTGATTTCGAAGTCCACAGTTTTAAGGTTCAAATCTTAGTAAAGGTAGTTATCTAAAGCTAGATTGTGTATACCGATATTCTTTGATATTTGGGCTTCAATTAACCACACTTCTCAGGAGTGGTCGACCTGAAATTGTACAAGACTACACTTCATTTTCATTCATACATATCATTTTTATTTATTCTCTGAAATAATACCTTACGGTAGTTTAAGAGACTAAACAGAAAAACAGAAGATAGGGATTAGGCAGTTTATTCGATTTTTTTCGGGAGATTACGCATACTTTATTCAGTGTATGATTTCTATTCAAAAATATTACGATAAAATATGGAATAAATATAAATGCTTGTAAAACAAAAGTGATAAGGATAGGGGACAATCAGCCAATAAATTTCTACACAAAACAAAGACGAATTAAAAAATTAAAACAGAAATAGTTTTATAGATAAAAAAAGATTTAAAAAGTTAAAACTAAATAGAAAAAAAAAAAGAAGAAAGATGCGTGGAAAGAAATAGTTATGCAATAAGATAAAATGTTAAGTTTAGAATACATTTCTGTCTGGATAAAAATACGAATATTAAATAAAACAAAAGGCTGGATATATTTGAAATGAGAGTGTGGACAAGATTGAAAAATATGAAATTTAACAAAGTAACAACATATGTGTTAATAACGAACTGCTGTCAGAGAAGAAGAATTAATTAAAAATGAAAAAAAAAGGTGATCAATAAAAGATGAAAGGATTACTTTTTTTGGTTTTTACAATTATTTACTTCTAAATATTTGTGTATATATATATATACACAATATGTATACACATACCATATATATATATATGGTAATTATTTTCTTTATAAATACTTAGGATTTTTAAAACATCTAAATGTACATAATATACATTTTTCATCCTTTATCAGATGACGAATTATGTAGTCTGTTGATTTGGCAACTCTGCACCGTAACATATGGCTTATCGCAATCTCTATGGAATTTTAGCTGTCACCTCTTAATAAATACGGTATATTCGGTGCAATATATTTATACGATTTTTACTTCACAGCTAATTAATTTATTTATTTAAAAACAAAATGCGGAACAAATTTGTAAAATTTTATTGACTACTATTAAATTTTTTTTTTAGTTAAGGTATGTTGTTATATTTTCAACCAGTAATTTATAATTCACGAAATAAATAAATCTTTTTGAATTCCCTAATGTAAAATAACGTTTAATGAGTTCTATGTTATATTAAATTTATTTCACACATACACACACACACACACACACACACACACACACACACACACACACACACATATATATATATCCCTGTTCGAAGAGGTAAAATTAGTATTCATCCCAGTAGATAATAAACTTTAAAAAGTATATTTTTTGGTTATTTAGATTTCATTCTTTTTAATTTATTATTAATTAAACACAGGAAGACTTTTAGCTGCCAAAAACTCGCGAATCAAAAGCGACTTGTGGCACGGCGCGTTGTTATGATGAAGAAGAAAGCAGTTGGCCCATTTTTTAGGTCTCTTTCTTCGCACATCGTTTCGCAAACCATCACCGCACATCGTTCTAGTACCTCCTTGTAAAATTCGGTGTTTACAATTGTTCCCCTTGGAACGAACTCTAATCGCACTATGCCCTCACAATCGAAAAAAAAAACAATTTTTTTTGAGGTCGAAGGACGTACCGACCGTTCCTCGTCCTTAACCGACTCATTTCTACTTTTAAATCGCTCATACCACTTGTAAACAGTCTTCAAAGTTACCACATTATCACCAGCTTCTTTGGCACTTTTTTCAACTTGAAACAAAACTTAATGTTAATGCGTTGTTCAAGATCCATGTTTCACGACAGACACTGCAAACACGTCCTCACTGTAGCGGCTATAGAAGCACTGACAAGCCGGATCGTGTTCAAACTTGTCACTGTAACCTGTCTCAACACATGAGGGTATGAGACATATTATTTGAAATAGATGCAGCGTAAGTATTTGCTTCTATAAAAATTAATTCACCGTATTTTTTGATCACATCTCGTATATATGAAATGGTTTTTTATCTTTTCTTTTTGAGAATTGAGAGAAATAATAAAAACAAATATTCTTTATGTACGATTCGCTTCTGTTAAAACTTTTTCAAAAGAATAACAAAGCAACTAAAAAGTAATTAACCCAATTCAAGTAGTATAAAATAAAATAATGTTTATCGATATTTCAACATAGAATAAAAATTACATAATTTTTTTTAAAATTATCTTTAACGGTTATTATTTCTGTTAACTATTAATATTATTGTTTACAATCATTTTTTTTTAAATTAGAAAAAAAATCTCAATATAATTAAATTGAAGTAAATAAAATAAGCTATATTATGTAATTTGTGAGGCAATGTGAATATAAAAACGAATCTAGAAAAATTAAAAGTCTTTTGTGCAGTTCTGCATAAGAAGACAGACTTTTCGTTTCCAACGCCGTCATAATTTCACAGTCAAAATACACATTGATTTTAAGTGTACAACGCATTACATACCTTCGATTAACCAGTTAACCCCAAACAGAAGCATCAAGTATAAAATCATTCACCACTGTGACTCGCTCCATAAGCACGTACTCTTAGAAAAAAAAACATATAACCAGTCATCATGACTCTCAAATTAATCCAGATACAGTTACCCCTGATAAAGAAACGTCAACCGTTCTAACGTGAAGCTCATAATGAACCACGTTTCTAATTTTCCCAGCTTAAACTTTTTCCATCTTAAATTGAGCATAACTCAACAACGATTCAGTCAATCTTCATCAAATTTTAAATGCATAACTTCACATTCTTTTACTCGATTAATGAGTAGATCCTACAGACACAAGCATCAAGTTTAAACTCGTTCACCACTGTGACTTCACTTCATCAGCGCATGTGACAAATATACCACCTATTTTTCTGTTTAGCCTCCGGAATTACCATTAGGTATTACATCAGAGGATGAATGAAGATGATATTCATACATATCCCTATCTCTCTAATCCCTATCTCTCTGTTTTTCTGTTTAGCCTCCGGAACTACCGTAATGTATTACTTCAGAGGATGGTATGTATGAATGTGAATGATGTGTAGTCTTGTACAATCTCAGGTCGACCACTCCTGAGAAGTGTGGTTAATTGAAACCCAACCACCAAAGAACATCCGTATCCACGCTCTAGTATTCAAATCCGTATAAAAGTAAACTTTTACTAGGATTTGAACCTTAGAACTCTCAACTTCGAAATTAGCTGAATTGCGATGTCGCGTTTCCCACTAGAGCAGTCCTGTGGGTTGTGACAAATACACCAATAAAAAGTTAACATAACCTCAAAGTGAATTTATTTCAACTCAATTTGAGGTTATGTTAATATACAAAATGTCCCTTTTTTATGTTATCTGTTATCAACTATAAGGTGAGAGTAGCTCAAGATCGACTCGGTCAATTTTTATCAAATTTTCATATGCACAACTTCAAATAAACTGTTACAGTATATCTAAATTTTAATTAAATTGATTCTGAAGTTTTGAAGATTCTTTTAACTACAATATTTTATACATAGGCCTATAAGTAAAATATATAAGGAATCACAACTCTGAGTAAATAGTGTACTTCCCCTTACGTACTCCCGTATCTCAAAATATAAAACAAAATAAATTTTCACCTCACCACTTTTACCACGTGACCGAAAATAACCAAAAATATTGTACTATTCTTCGAAAAGTTGGTAAAAATTATTCTCAGAAAAAATAGATCAGGATTTTTTATACATTCATAAAAATTAAATTAAGGTAAATATTATTTTAACCCACTATTAATTTCAACATGTCATCCATCAATTTACATATATATTTTAGTCTTTTTTACTTTCTCGTACAATTTTACGTTTCCCCTTTTTTTTTTTTAATTTAAATATATTGATTTATTAATAATTACTAACTCTGATTGTAAAAAATCTTTACAGTAAATAATAATTTAATAATAATAATACAAAAAAAAAATATCAGAAGTCATTAATGAAATAAAATTTTATGTACTTTCATTTTTTTTTTTTTAAATGTGTTTATGTAATTTAATACGCGCACAAGGAAGTCAAGTGGTGTTTACATCAGATATTTTATTATGAAGTATTAATTGCATATATAAATAATTACTTCATTATTACAACTAACACAAAATTTACAAATCTATTTAAAAATGTACAAATTTATAATTATTTTTATTTCAATTTTTACCAAAAATTATGGTACATCTATGCAATCAGTTATAATAAATTAAACGTGATTTCACATATTTACAAAAATTTGAAGTAATGGTGGATAGAAATAATATAAAGAGAGCAAAATTATCAGATTTCTATTTTAATGTAAAATGCTTGGTTTGTTAGTCCTATAACAAAAGAGAAATAAAGTGGTTTCCCGTTACCGTTTTATGTTGAGCAAAATATACTGTTTCATATCAGTACAATTCCATTTCCACTTAAATACAATAGATGTTTGGTCCTGTAATTGACACCTTCATTATATGATCACAACAAAAGTTTACCGATTGAATGAACGTCGTTATTAACTCAAATAAATCAATTCCGAATAGTTCCTCTTATACAATCGATATTTTACTGACGTTTAAATATCCATCGAAAAGAATGTTGTGGTAGGTATACAGAAAATAAAATCCCTTTCTTTCGTAAAATAGTGCGTTCCTTTATTTATTATGAGTGTACATGTAAATTTAACAAAACCCAGTAAAGTTTTACAAACCTTCTCTTTATTGGAAAAGTTGGGAAAATACTTTGGTTGCCAAGGGAAACAACACTTTCCCTTGGCCAAAACCAAGATCTCCATCAAAATCCGGCAACTTTGCATTTAAGTCACCAGCTACTAAGATTTTGCGGCCGCGGTGTCGTCGAACCACGTCCTCCACTGAGTTCAAGAACATTACGAAGTCCCCCACAGCAGCATTTGGTGAGTGGTAACAAGACACTACCACCACTTCTACGAAATTAGCTCAAATATATCTATAGCCAGATCCACTGTCAATTACCGAGACCCTCGCAACAGGGAAGCCGATAGCCGTCACCACTGCCCGGTCAACCAACCATGATGTCCCGACCACGGACGCAACATGAAGTTAAGATAACAAAATGACTAATAGGCTGTTTTGTAAAGCTACCTCTAACTTAGTTCCACCCACTGGCTGCTCCTGTTTGTATACAGTTGTAGAAATTTCATTGTAGGGTCCCAAACCAACAGTTCTGTGGCCCTCAGCACTACATATAGCACTGGTCCTCGGGTGATACACTCCGCTTGCTGATTTCCGGTCCTTCCAGAGTTAAAATTATTTTGTATTGAATTATTGTCACTATAAATTTCCAAATTATTCTGGTATATTCATTTAAATAAGCAATGACACACGAAAATTATTTTTAAAACATCGAATAAAAATATTAGTAATACAGAGTGCTGCAAAGAATCGGGCGATTTTGCAACATAATTTTTTTTTTAAGATGGCTACTGCCATATTTTAGCCTACTAAAAACCATTTAATTGCAATGGGAAGTAGTGGGGTGGAGAGCGAAGTGTATGTTGTAAGCGTTTTTAACAAAATTGTGGTAATTACATAATCACTCAACGTGAATTTCGAAAACATTATGCAATTGATCGGAATCGGGTTGTTCCTTCAGCTTATGCCATCAAGACTTCGGTACGAAACTTTGAAGCCACTGGCTCTACGCTAAAGAAGAATAACGGTAGTGTAAAAACAGTACGTACACCCGAGATTATCGCGACTTGTAAGAGAGGCATTTGAGACTCCATTAGTCCACGCCGATAAGCGCGTCGCCATTCTGTATCACTTGGACTGTCTGATCTCAGTATACGAAGAATTTTACCTTTCTCTTTTTCTGTTTAGCCTCCGGAACTACCATAAGTTATTACTTCAGAAGATAATATGAATGAATGTGAATGAAGTGTACTCTTGTACAATCTCAGGTCGACCACTCCTGAGAAGTGTGGCTAATTGAAACACAACCATCAAAGAACACCGGTATTCACGATCTAGTATTCAAATCCGTATAAAAATAATTACCTTTACTATGATTTGAACCTTAGAACTCTCGACTTTGAAATTAGCTGATTTGCAATGTCGCGTTAAACACTAGACCAGCCTGGTGGGCTTGACGAATTTTACCTCACTCTTTATCTGTTTAGCCTCCGGAACTACCGTAAGGTATTACTTCAGAGGATGAATGAGGATAATGTGTATGAAGTGTAGTCTT
>JAAAKQ030040890.1:0-14722 GCA_010016005.3 Zanna intricata
TTTGTGAAAAAAGAAATAAGTCAGTATCTTTCCATGTAATCTTTTAATTGAAGTATTAAGAATAATCAGCAATACCAAATTTTGATTTAATTATTTTTTATTTTTGGACTTCATGTAGAATGAGAAAATCAAAGGATACTCCCCACAATCGTATTTAATATTCTTGAAGAGGTATGGATTTAATATGTTTGTAATATCGTAGTTGGAAAGGTGAACTTCTCCACCTATGATATTTTCCTCTCATTGCTGATGGGAGTTATTGCATTTTAAATTTAAATTCTTGCAGAGTATTGAGGTTTTCCACTTGAGAAAAAATCTGTTTATCAAAAAATAATAAAAGCTGACACTAAATAATTTTATTAATTGACTTTGTTGATTACTGTATATTTTATCAAAAAAAAAGTAAAAATTAATTTTAAAATAAATGAAATGTAAATTTCCTATTTCTACCCTTAGAACTGACATTTTGAACACCCTTGTTCTACTAGTACATTAAGTTTATTAAGATGTCAGAGGCGTTTTTTAGAATATTATTTTTACTAGAGTACTTAATCAATCTGCAAGTATTATGCAGTAAATTAAAAAAAAAAAAAAATGTACTCTATAATCTCCAAGGAAAAGATAATTTTGGCAATATATTTTTTATATAAAAATAGTTAATTAATTTTTTTTTTATGTATTAAAAATTTGTCAACTCTGTCTTATATCCTTAGCATTTTCAGCTATTTTTACACAACTCTCCAGTGTGGTGTAGTATTAACAGTAAAGAGTGAAATGTATTTTTAGGGAATATGTATGTATGCTTGTTTTTTTATTCCACCGTAGCAGTTCAATGGCTGAACCGATTTAGATGTATCACCCTGCGTTGGAATCTGTATGCTACCTAGAGTGTCATAGAATATATATATGTTTAATTAAATTAAACAAAAGTTGTATTTACTATTTATAAAATTTATATAGAAAATTGTTACCCCGCACGCTCTTTAATTATCCTATATTATGTTTTTTTAATTCATGTTTTATAATTTTTAATATTTACATTGCTTTTTCTTATCTTTTATATTTGGCAATTACTGCTCTGAAAATTATAAGAAAGTTATTTATAATTTTTAAACCTTTTTGAAAATTGTTAGCTTAATTTAAAAATTTAAGTACACAAAATGTTGACAGTTTTCTTACATTTCTATCTTTATAAAATGTCAAATACGTGGAATATTAAACTTCATAACTCATTTTAAAATAAAAACAATTCACTAAAAGCATACTTGGAAATCTTTATTTTATTAGTCCTGAAATTTATAACAGGTATTCTAACTTTACTAGTTTTTGCTTGTTTTCAAAATACCTACAATTATATTTTCGCTTTATGTTTGTACCACCTATTATAATTCTGAAAAGAATAAATTGAATTGTTAAAACAAAAAATTAGTTATTGCTACATATTTTTATTGCAAGTAACTGTATGTTGGTTACAGATTTATAGAAATCTATATCCAACATACATCTCAAGTTCCCCCCCCCAAGGGGAATAATACCCGCCAAGTGACATTACCAGTTGTCACACCACCCCCTCCGTTCCTAGCCCTGAAGGGCTTTACCAGAGAGGTCGTCTTTTCGCCTCAGTCTGATAACGTCACAGTCATCAACTGACCTTGGGGAGATGCCACCGAGGGATATTCACATCAGTATATATTAGGCCAATAATTTTGATGATGTCCAATGCCTTCGACAAAGACACAGGACACCACGAAACCACCCACTTTAGAAACAAGTTTAGGACTATGGCAGAAGCACAAAGACCCCTGCGCCTGCTTTAACCTGTTACAGCAACGATGCTATTCTACCCGCGATTTTACAAACTTGTTACGCCAACTTATAGAAAGGAGTGCACTTACTTATTAATTACCAAGTCCTTAAGGACCCCAGGCTTGGCTCATGTGAGAGCTATCAACTCCCATCCAACACCAACTTTGAGGTCCACTTAGACTTATAAGTTGATTGCAACTTAACCGCATTCCCTAACTCCCTTACAGGGTGCACTCCATTTCTAACAAATTCACAAACGCAAACTATGTTCACGCACGGAAGCATGGGAGATATACTCCTGAGCGCAACTCCATTGATACCAAAACAAAACTAACCAATGCTACGGTGCCAAAGGGCCTACCTCTGGTCAATCAACTATCCCTGGCGTGCCCTAGCCACCGGGGGTTCTACTCTACACAACCTCAGTAGATCTGCACAGGGCAAGAAACCGAAGGAAGTCAGCCACAATTGTCCACTCACTGCGGGTCTTCCAGTTGATTCACAGATTCAGAAAGGAGTTCACTCTCTCTAGTTTCCTAACTACTCTGGTACGTTCAGCTTTGTACCGGAGACAAACATACAAGACATGGTCAACAGTGTCATCAACCCTACATTCCGGACAGAGTTCAGAGTCTATCCAACATACAATAGTATTGTATTGTATTATATTGAAAATCATTAAGTTGTTGAATGATTACAAATATAAGACAAAACAGTTAGTTTTATGTTACGCTACATAATTGATTGCTACATATATAAGCGCAAAAGTTTGTACAATTGCTTTAAAATTTTTAGAATACATTCATGTTATCCCAGGGAAAGATTTAAGCCATAGTTTGAGGCCCTAGACTTTTTGGAGTTATAATGTTAGAACTAAGATATTTCATTAAAGAAACAAAAATTAATCCTTTTACTTCATTATATTCCTGTCATCATAGCAACAGAAATATTGTGAGGTAAAATGACCAATTCACTTCTTTTTTTTTTTAATGAATATTTGTAAAATATTTAATTTTCTCTCAACCATGAGGATAATGAACATGTCAGAGGTTCAAGGGACAGACCTTTGGGTAGTGATGTGATTTGAACCCTGAGTGGCTAGTATATATATCTATATATATATATATGTACATATACAATAATTTTTAAACAAAAAAATTAGTTATGAAATTGATTGTTTAACTTGAAAAAAGTAATAATAATTACAGAATAACATATTAGCCTGGTGTTATTTCACTGTTGGCAAAGTTATTAACTTGAATCATTGCAGAATTCTGTAATCCTTAAAAAATAATTTTTTTTATTTTTAAATGTTTAGAATGTAATACATAATTGTATATGTTTGAAGAAAGTACAGATTTAAAGAGATAAATAGATTAAATTCTGTTTAACATTACAGATTGATTTATATGAACATACATATATATATATATATATATACTTTATCTAAATGATTACATTAATAAATTTCTGTTTTTTTTTCTGCATCTTAATACTTAACCTGAAAAGTTTATTTTGCATAGAAATTTGAGATATTTTACTTAATTTTAAGAAGGAATATAATCTACTACTTGTTTCTTTTTGTGCTATAACAGTAAAGCCTATTGATTGATAAAAAAAAAACCAATGTTTGTACATGTTGACTTTTAGCCTTATAATTTTGGATCCTGTTGACTGATTTTCTTGAAATTTGGTAGACAGCTAGAATGTATTAAATTTTTTAAAAAAGGGGTGGGGTGTTTTGGCTGAAATAAAATCTCAAAATTTAATTTTAACATTAAAAATCCAAAACTTTAGTAAAAAAAATGTCTATTACATTTTTTTTTTAATGATCACAAATTTTCAAAATCTTTATATTTGATATTCGTCCTCTTCCCAAAAAATGACATTTTTTTTTTTTTATAACTATATCTTGCTTCAGAAAAGGAGTTAATGGTTTTTTTTTTGCATCTATATGTTCTACATTAATAGGTGTTAAAACCACTGTAAAAATTAGTTGCCCATCCCACTCCAATGGGAGTGGAATGTGTTTATGTGATAAAAAAAATTTGTTTTAATTTAAAAAATAATATTTTATATTTAAATCCATCTTGCAAGTTACCTATTGCATTTAAAATTTTAATTTTTTCATTAGTCTCTAGTATTTATTGAAGAAAAAATTGCCAAAGATTTTTTGTTTAGAATTACAATATCTTTGTATTCTTAAATATTTTTAAAAACTTCTTTTTTCAAATTTACTATCGCCATGGAGGATTATTTTCTAAAAAATTAATTTTACCCAAATGCTTCCTTTTTAATATGAAATTCCCCAAAATAAAAAATTATGTCCTCCAAATATAGAAATAATCAGTTTTTTACTTCCTGGTACTTCGTACAATGTAGAAGGAAGTATTGTAATCATGAAAATGTTCATTTTCAGATTTCAATAGAAAATCTGTTTTCACCATCCCTGAATCCATTTTGACTAGTTTCGGTGTGATAACTGTGCATACATATGTATGTGTCTTGCATAACTCAAAAATGTTTAGCCATGAATGTTGAAATTTTGGACTGTGGTAACATCTATTTGTGCACCTCCCCTATTGATTGCAATTGATTAGACCAAAAGTGTTAAAAAAAAACCCAAAATCAAAAAATTTGGAATTTGTACTTTTTCTTAACTGTAGTAATAAGCACTCATTGAGAGCTTTCATTGATATAAGTGTTATTTTCATTGGTTCTAGAGTAATAGCATGTTACAATTTTAATTTTTAATTAATAAAATAATTGAATCTTACAAATCCCCACCAAGGGTTTAAGTCCAGGATCAGTTGCCATGTACATGTTTCTGTGGAGGTCGTGTCCCAGAACTCTTGCCTTTTCAATAAACAAGGTTAAGCTACTTTTTTATCTATGTCATCATAGCGCCACAATGAAAGAGATAGTTTGGTTCGGTCAGGCTTAGTGCAACCTGTTGAGTGGTGTCCCTAATCCCAGCATTGGAAACGTTTAACTTCATCTGTGTAAGTGTTAGGTCTATGTAACAGCCCAGATTTTTTGATAATCATGAGGGTGGATGGAGGACTATGGGGTGGTTTCTGTTTGCTTTTGACATCTTCTCCAATGAGTAAGCAGGGGAAGCTTACTCTCTGTCTTTTTCTCGCGTGTAGTCTAGATTTCCAAGATTTTGTAAAAATACATCCCCTAGAGCATCATTAGCGCAAAGTCTTGAGTTTAGCATTCTTGAACCTCTTTATTCATGAGAGGGGCCTTAGTGATTTACACTTGCAGATTATCATCTTGCTTGTCTACAATGATAGTTGCCTTGTCTTCATCATTATAATGATAAAAAATACTCCATGGTTTTAGAGTCCTTTATGACTGTCCCACTGGGAATGTTTGCACCAGAAATTAATTTCCTTTTTATCTCTGATGTGATCTCACTAATCAAGTTTGTGTAAGGGTCCTTGAGCCCTGCCTTTAGGAATCAAAAAGACTAGTAATTCTCCATCTTTCCATTCCCTCCTCCTAAATTTTTCTTTTTTCCACCTGGTAAAGAGTACTTGAGTACTTCTGCCAGCTTGTGTACTGAGCTGGAATTCAGCACATTCTCAGTTTTTTCTTGAAAGTGTCATATTCCAGGTTTTTAGCCTTTTCTGTTTGTATCCCTTTTTCACACTCATAGTGTTGATACTACAGCTGCCATATCTCTCTTGCTTTCTACTGGACATGTAAAGCACAGTCTCTTATTTCGATTTTAGTGTTTTTGTTTTGCATCAGCACTACCAACCTGTTAATCTCTTCTATTAGGTGGTCATAATCTGTTCCCTCTGTTAATTCACCCTTGCTACTCTCATTTACCAAATTGTGAGCTTTTTGCCCTTTATCACACTTTCTGCTGCCATTCTTGACTGGTACATGGGATCTCAAAACAACAAATTGCAAAATCTTTATTGGGACTCCAATCCAAATTCTTTGACACCCCAGAAGAGCATATTTGGGGTGGGTAAGGAAAATGTATTGAGGAAAAAAGAGTGAAAACATTTTGGAGGGTCAAAAGATGGGAAGGGCTCAGATTGATATAGATCCAGGAGAGGATGGGGAATGGAAGGTGAGTAAAATATATATAAAAAAAAAGAAGCATTTCCTCGTATACTACTTGTATCAACTTAGAATAATTTGTAAGGAAGATTTTCTCACAAATTATTCCAAGTCCTTTTTACTATGTTAGTTATTGATGTCACACACCTGTCTAGTCTGGCAAACTGGACTTGGAATAATTTCAGTGTTTGTCACTATAATACATGTATAGTCTAAAAACGTTTTATCACTTTTAACTTAGCACTGTGATTATATAACATGGTTCATATTATACCTCTACTAGCCAGTTAATGCTGCTTAACACTGTTCCCAAAATTACTGTCTGTAGTAAGCGCAAAAATGCTGCATTTAAAAATCTCAAATGAAATAATAAATCCGTGTCCAAATAACTTAAAACTTTACTCACTTGTTCATTGATTAATGGACAAGTGTGATTTATTGATTATAATGATTAATTGGAGATTTCCAGTCCACAAAACTTATATGTCCTAACTGTAATAAAATCCGGAAAAACCTGTCCAAAAATTGCACCACCACAGAGCTACAAAAGAACATCTACTCACAACTTCTGCTCGATTAATTGTAAAAAAATTTTTACAATAAATAATAATTCGGTAACAAAAAAAAAATGAAAACAAGAATGTTAATAAAAAATATACATAATTAACCAGTCATACAAAGAAGTCATGGTGTCCACATCAGTTATTTTTGTATTCATTTCTTTTACTATATATTATAAAATTAGGAATAAATATTTATATAAAAATGTAAAAGAAAAGAATTCATATTTGGTGGTTGGGGTTCAATTAAAGACACCTCTCAGGAAGTTGGCTGGATCTATACTAGTCAATTCGTGTTATACAAAAAATATATCATCTCATTGGGTCATGGATTGCTTATATTTCACTAGTTGAACAGATTAAAATGTACACATTAGGAAAATAGAAAAAGTAAATTTTAGATTATAATTATTTTTTCCATATGTATTATAATGAAAAACGACTTTTTTTTTCTTTTTTTGGTGAGGTTTCAAAGTACTATTCTTAAATAATGTGATTTTTCTAGTAAGTAATAATTATTTAAAATCATAGATAGAAAAAAAATTCATTGGAAAAGTAGTAAAAAGTCTGGAAAAAATATACTCTTAAGATTTTAATTTGTAATTTGATAACATCATATATGTTAAGTTTGCAAAATCATTCAAATGATATAAATTCATTTGAATAAGTATTTGAGATAAGTTCATTTTGGAGGTGTAATATTAGAAAGGATTTATTTACTTTTGATTAGACATAAAAAAAAAGGGCCATTTTAATTATTTGTTTAAATTGTTACCATTCTGGAGTGGTACTGTAAAAAAACTTTAAAGCAAAGATACATGTTAACTTATATACTTCATCATAGTAAAAATATAAATTAATTTATTATAAGCTGCTGTTTTTTTTCTGACAATATAATTATTTCTTGTCTGTCTTCTAGTAACTGCAAGTAACCTTTTTTTTTTAAAAAAAATAAAAAGAAATTTTTATTTATTGTTCTTCTTTAACAAAAAAGTTTTTCTGATCATATGTTCGTTTTTTATTCTAGAGTCCAGCACCAGCACCATATGTGAAGGAAATGAATGATGCTGGCCAATTTTACACAAATAGAGTTTTAAAGGATTGGAAACAGAAGTGAGTACTTAAAAATTACTTTTCTTTTAGAACAAATTATTTATCTTTTATAAATTGTAGATAAATTTTTTGTTGTAATCTAATCTTTCATTGTAATTTTTTTAATAATGTAAAATTATTTTGAACTTTAATAGCATCTTTTTTTAGTTGCCTGTTTATCTTATAATAATGCATATGATGATGTTGGTTGTCAATTTATTATCATTATTTGTTGTTCTTTTTTATTTCAATTCAGTTTATTTAGTATTTTTTTAAAAATCATTAAGAATTGATAAAATGGAATTGCTCTTAATGACTAAAAAATTGATATTTTTGGTGTATTTTAAATGTTATTTTATTTTTCATGCTTTTTGTTTTATTTCAATTATAGAGATCAGAAACATGTTGATTGGGCAAAGGCTTGGGTAGAGACTTTATCAGAGTTACAAAAATACATCAAACAGCATCACACAACTGGTCTAGTTTGGTCTGGAACAAAAAGCGGTGGTGGTGCCCCTCCGCCGCCACCACCAGGTTGTCCACCTCCACCACCAGTGCTTCCACAACTTGGTGACCTCACTCTTGATGATTCTGCAAATGATAGATCTGCATTATTTGCTGAAATTAATCAAGGAGAAAACATAACTAGAAGTGAGTATGTTTTAATTATAATTTTTTTATGGGATGAAGTTTTTAATATATAAAAAATGCCAACTCTGATGGATTTAAATCCACAGCTGTCTGTCTACCTTATAAATAAAGGCCATGAACAAGTACCAAAGCAAAGGTTGGCTGGATGGTGCCAGTTCGCTTTATATGTTGGCAAAATAAAGCTCATATTTTTGTTGTAATACATTAATTTTTAGATAATATCTATAACAGCTATTATAATAGTCTTATTTTTAATAGGTTTCTAATCTTTTTTTTATTAACAATCTGATTATAATTCTGAAGTTTTATTTTTAGCATTACATCGTAATGAATTTTTTACTATTCATATTTAAAATAAAATATATCTAAAAATTGACAAAAATAGAAGATACAACAGATGTAATAGGTTTGATTAAAGTGGCCTTAAAATAAAACATTATTGTAAAAAGTAGTTAGAGATAACAATTAAAATAAATAAATGATGAAACATGTAAATAAGAAGAATGTACACAAAATCATCTTTTTGAATAATGTATTGAAAATATAAAGACAGTTGCAAAAGTTACTATACAACTTACTTTGCCAATTAGTACTACCATTAACTAGCAAATGATAACTAAATAATATGGAACATGATGCATACAGCTGTCATCTATTGGCCTACTAAGACACTAAAACCAATTCCTGAAGTGAAAAAAGAGAAGTTGTTAAATATACAGAATAAAAACAATAATATAATACCTCCCTAAAAGAAAGCCCTTAAAAATAAAAAAAGTCTTTGTCTTTAATAAAAAATAAATATTAATTAAAGTTGTGTATTCATATAATCCTGTAAAAAGTATTTCTCAAAGAGTTTATTTTGAATTCTTCGAAACTTATAAAATATAATAAGGATTCTATATAATATATTCTAAGATATCAAACAGTAGCTGATTTTAATTAGATATATAGCATATTTTTTTTTAGAAAATCAACCGCTACCTCCCAACCACAAAATAAGGATAGAAGGAATAATTCAGAAGACTAGTTATATTAAAACTTGCTTAGTAGTGATTTATGTTGTAAATGCCAAATGCTTATTTACGTGTAATCCCAGGTCCATGTTCTCGTTTAAGATTGTAATGATTAATATATTAAGAGTCTGATAAGGGATTATTTTGAAATATATATGTTCAACATTTTACATTTTCCTGTAATAAAAATTATGCTATTAGAATTGTTCTTTCTGTAAAGCTTCAGAGGATTATAGTTGCCTTTACTTCTGATTTCACAAAGATGTTGACATCAACAAAAATTAAAGTGATTGTAAAACATATCAACTACAATATTAGATGTTTTTTAACAAAAATTTAAAAAAATAATGGACATGAATATTAACATAATATTTCTGTGTAAGGTAGTTTTAGTGATCCAGATGAAACTGAATAAGGTAGGGTAAATTATGGAAACGTTTGTTAAGAAAAAATTCCAATGTGTACATATGCAGTTCTCCAAATTATTTTTCAAGTTTTATTTCTGAAATTAAAAAAAATAAAGGTCAGTATCATGGTGCACAGTTATAGTAATAACCATGTCTTATTTTGGTTTTGAGTAAAACCATTTTACTTATAAGTTTAACTGAATAACTGATTTATTATGAAGTACTTGGTTCAAAACGTTTATTTATTTGTTTTTGAAGAAAATAACCAGGTGTGTTACATAATTAAATATTAAATCTAATATGTTGCTTATTTTGGAGAATTGTTATTATTTTTAAAAGTATTGTTTGGTTTAATTTCAAATCAGATTTGAAGAAGGTTACTGCTGATATGCAAACACATAAGAACCCTGGGCTCAGGTCTGGTCCAGCTCCATTTAAAGCTCCTGCATCTACAGGAGCCCCCACAACAGCTCCTGTTAAACCTCCTGCAAATAAACCACCTGTTTTTGCTAGGGATGGGAAGAAGTGGCTTGTTGTAAGTATTTACATTTTGTTAATTTTAGTTAGAGCCTAGAACAGAGATGATGTTGCATAGTTGTAATCTCCAATTTTACTGAAAATGCCAAATTATTACTTGTTTGCTTTTTGTTGAATTAAACACCAAATTTTTTTTCTACTTACCTTGTAGAGAAAGTATGGATTTTTAATTAACTCTATCTATAGCATACTAGCATACATGGGAGTGAAAATAACTATTTAATGCATATAATGTTCAACTGTTTATTTATACTGTTCAGTTGTAATTATTAATTACTAGAAACCCACTTAACACATATATCTTCTATCAACTTCTATTAAAAAAAAAGAAAAAAAAAAGCCTCTAGTAGTTGATTCATCTAAAGCTACACCTGTAACTTTCTGAGTAGTTTAATAGTACCACAAAAGACACAAAATAAAAGTTTCAAATTTTTTCTAAGTAATAAGCTTTTTAGAAGATATATTTTTTATCAAATAAATTTACATTTTAAAAAAGGCAATCTATGAATAGAAAAACTGGCACTGTCCTACACTTCACAGAGAAGTTTTAGAGGGAACAAAAAAGAAACGCTCCCATTTCCAGTGTTTTTTTTTTTTTTTTTTTTTGTTAGATATATATATTTGTAAAATTATTTTTGTCTTAATAGTGGAATAATGATATGAAAAAAAAATAAGTAAATAAATACTTTGAGACCCCTTAATCCCCAATATTGAGTATAAATTTTTTGTCCATTTGTACTATTACTGTGCATTGGAAAACATATGATTTTTAATTTAAAAAAACTTAGCACAATTAGGTTAAATGATACACAATAAATTAAAAAAAAAAAAAAACTTTTTCTTATTTTTGAGGAATGGGGAGAATTTGGAGAATGTTTGAATTTGTCTCAAAATGTTCTTTTTAATTACTCTACCACATCCATTTGACCACAATCTTTTATCAACAAATTGCCTCATATACAAGAGTTTGTGTGCTAATTGTAATCAAAATCATCCAGTTAAAAGTTATTAAGCTTTATACATGCTAGTACTCGTACATATTTTTGTACCATGTATGAACATTAACCCCCACTTACTGTTTTTTTTGGAGTCCCTGGGTCATGAAACTTAGAGAAATGAAAAAAACCTGTACCCCATTTTTTGATTATTCTGTAATTTCCTTTTTGTAGCATAGCTGTAGAGCTATGATGTCAGGAAAGTAAAAAAAAGAGTGAGTATCATGTTTATACTGCTTTCTGTTAGTAATATTTTATAGAAATGGACTTAAGATAAACAGAAACAAGATAATAAGTAGTGGGAACAATAAACATTTGGATAAACTCTTTTCAACAAGGTTCCAAATTCATTACAGATGGAGTATTAAATTAAATCATACCATTAACAAATAACTAAAACTAAAGAGTGATTTAAACTTTTATATGTACATTATATGATGGCTTATGCCTATTCTACGCTTTGTTACTGCTGACTCCCTGAGAACACAGTAACCAGACACAACTTTATAGATTTGTGATTAATGAATCAAGTTGAACACTTAACAAAAAATGTATAATGATAATCAACAATAAATACTTAAAAACATGTTTTTTTATGCTTAATCATGATGTCCATACATAAAGTACTAGTAGTTATCTATTTAATGTGTAGTTAAAAATTGTAACTTTCAAAGTGATTGTAATTTTGGACATAATTTAAAATCAGATTGATGGTTCTGATACTTTTAAAAAGTATTTATATGACATAGATGACGGTTAAAACAAACATGGCTTTCTTGTTAAAATTTTGTTCAGCTAAATGTTTATTCACATGTTCTTATTGCAAATACTACTCCACGTAATTGTAATGTAGAGCTTATTTAGTCTTATGCTTGAAAATTTTGTTATAATTTTAACAACCACGGCCTGTTAATATGGTTACATAATAAATAATTAAACCCACTTGCGAACAAATTTATGAATTTAGTTCGAGCGCTTTTGGAACATATGTTTAAACATATGACAACTATCATATAATTTACATAAATATTTTATACAGACTAAGAAGTTTTAGTTATAATAAAATTGAAAAAACATTTTTTAGTTCCTGATGATGGAATAATTTTGTTCTGAAAGCGCTTGAAATTTCACTCTGAATGAAATTATTCATCATCAGGAACTCAATAATATATTTTTTCAATTTTATTGAAATTAAAACTTAATAGTCTGTGTATAATATATATGTAAATTATATAACTAGTCATCGTCATATGTTTAAACATGTTCTGAAAGTACTAGAACTAAATTTATATAATTGTTGGTAAGTGGGTTTAATTATTTGTTATACTTTATATTATTGTAAAAGATGGTCATAGATTTGTTTGTTAAACTGTTTGGTTATTGTTGCTAACAATTTAATTTGTTTTATATTGTTTTGGTATAGCATTTTTATAGTTTTCATTTTTATAATTCTTATTTTATGATTTGTTTAGGAACATCAACATAAAAATCAGAATCTAATTATTGATGAGGCAGAAATGAACAATGTCGTTTATATGTATGGCTGTACAGAGTCTACTCTTACTGTAAAAGGAAAGTTAAATTCTGTTTTCCTTGACTCTTGTAAAAAATCTGCAGTTGTTTTCGACTCCTTAGTATCATCAATTGAATTTGTCAACTGTCAGTCTGTTCAAATGCAGGTAAACATTTTTTAAAGCGATTTAGAATCAGCCGTTTTATTTTTTGGATTGTATGTATTCATTTTTTTTTATTCTACTTTCCTGTTACTCTACTGAAATCTCGATGAATAATTTATGGGGTGTATGATTAACTGTAGAATCATGAGCATTTTTGAATGTTGGTTACAGAAGATTTCACTGCTAAAATAATAGAAATTCATAACTGTGTGCATGTGCACAATAATTTTTTTAAAAGATTATTTACCAAAATTTTTTTTTTTAAATCCATTTACTGCTAGACATTAAGATGAGCAATTTTTTTTATAAATAAACCTTTTTATTTTATCTGTTAAGAATATAAAACTGGAAATATTTTAACATAAACTTTAAACATCAGTTACCACTCGAGAAGAAGATGGTTTGTTTACACACCTTCGGCAAAAGTATACAAAACATTCATGTTCTCAAGAATACTCATATAATAAGACATGAACAATTCAACGAAAAGTAATTCAGTGACAACTAAACTATTTTAATTTTGTTTTTTTTTTTAATAAAGAAAATTGTTTAGTTTCATCGTACCAATGAAATTCTTGGAAAGATTTTGAGTGTATGTGCACTTTACATTTTATATCCAAAATATTGTATGTTTTTTTTGCATAGATTACATCTTTGCTAGCTTTTTTCATGTGCTCTGAAATAATGTGTGCCTTATTTGATCATAACGAACTTCATCTGGCAAACGATCCTTGGTTGCTACATTAATGGTGAAGGAAAATTATCTTTACTTTTTTCTTCGTTCTCAGCAATGCTTTGTGGTATTTTTATTTCTTCACTTGTTATCAGTGATAATACAAGAAGACCTAAAACCAATTTGACTGATTTTACTACTAGTGCGAGTCTGTATATTTTCCATGAATTTATTGTAAAAGAATAATCTACAGCATCTAATATATTGACCACTGCCATTTTTTTCCTTGCACTCAAATTCTGTAATTTCCAATAACATTGTCATAGGAATCAACATAACCCAAATTTTAATATATTCTGCTCTAATTAATGGCTAAGCAATTTCAATATTTTTTCTTATTTGGTTATGGATATACGTTATTGTGATTACTGGCAACTATCACCAGTGCATAATCATCCCATCTAGCAACTGAAAAATTTGTTTTTTCAATGGGCAATTAAGAAGCCTCTTTTCTCGTGACTATTTTATAAAAATATCGCTTTTTCATTTGGCAAATAAACAGCTCATATGTAGAAAAAAATTGTCAAAAAAGATTCTTTGTTCATTAGGACTGGTACAGCATTTAACAAATTGTGTTAAATATACATACTTGTGTTCGACATCCACATTCAGATTTTTCTTTGCACCTCTGTATGGAATAAATTGGTATAAATACTCATCTGAACTACACAAATACCAAAGCTTAAATCCAAATCTAATTGGTTTTAAAATTTAACAATTTAGACATAAAAGTAGGTATATCATAGGATTGCAGAGTTATTATTTCTGATGTAAGAATAACATGTTGCACGCCTAGCATGTGATTCATCACTCCATAAGTTAAAGGTGCCTAATAGCACCATTATTCATTATCAGTTTTCAAAGTAAATAATTTTCATAAACTGATGATCAAAAGCAACACTTAAATAAGCTAATAAAATAGAAATATAATTTTAACAAGCATGTTGCGATCATTATATTTAGTGATTACAACGTAGTCAAATTGTACAAAGTATGAAAAATTTTGTAGAAATTAAACAGAAAAAATATTTTAGAAAATGTTTTTTTATGCACCATTGACTGTTAATCGGTTAAATGATCTTTGAGATTTTAAATATGCGTTGACCTTATTTTAAATTTCTAAATAGTAAGCAAAAGTCTCCACCTTCACATTAATCTTTAAATAAATTTAA
>JAAAKQ030040901.1:0-16718 GCA_010016005.3 Zanna intricata
ACCAGAGCATTTATTTATTTTATTTTAAATTTCCTAATTATCCTCGCACGGCTGGTAGTTAGCTATTGCGTTAACACATTTATCATAATGAAACAGATTTTCATTTTGATACATATGTTCAACCGATTAAAAGCTTACACTTTTCAGATTTTGACCGATCAGAGGCGGGAACTGTTTTAATATATCAGTTGTTTTTATTTTTTACTTTGATTTTAATTCGATTTAGTTTTTAGTTCATCAATATGTACCTAAGTTTCTATACTACATTGTTTTCTTCCTTTTGTTAATTATATCGGATTCTGAGGATGAAATATCATTAAAACCGATCGATATAAAAAAAAAGGCAGAAATTATAACTAACCTATTGTCACAGAAATGTAATGTTTAATGTAATTTAAAAATAAGAAGCTATTCCGTAAACAATGTAATACTGTTGTTGGTTTGTATCAATAATTCCATTATTTTCATAGCAGTATAAAAAATACGGTGTGGAACTCTCTATAATGGCCATTAATGCACTCTTGCTAAGTTTACGAGTAAGTTACGACAATCGCCGAGGCTTATGTCGTAATTTACTTGGCACTAGTTCATTAATGGCTATCATTATAGACCCGTTGTATATAATGTACTATCGTGATATGTAGGGGTAAAATGTAGTAATTATGTCAATCTGTACGTTAATCCTACGCGATCATTAAACTATACTGTTGGGTTGTATTTTACAAAAACGTATTCTGAATATTATTGTATAAATCGGTCGTATTTTTTGTTGTGCATTGTTTTTGTTTTACGTTGTTTTTTCATGAAATTTTTTTCGACAGATCCTTGGTCTGACGAAAAGTATTTCTTACACGAATAAATAAATTAAAAAAAAAAAAAAAAAATTACAGTTATCGACAATAACTGCTTAATTATCTAATTGTTAAATTCAATTAGCTTTCCAATTTGGTATTATTAACGTTTCCAGAAGAGATACATTTAATCAGAAAATGTTTTTGTTCCTTTTATATTTAATATTTTAACTTTGTATTTAAATAAATAAAATTGGTATTTTTCTTTTGATCAAACGTATTACGAGAAAACGCTTAGAAAATACGAAATAAAAATAAACAATTTATATTTTTTGTCTCATTTTTTTCTTGTTTGTACCATTACTCTTATCGTTCGTTTAGTTAGCAAATATAAGCGTATTTAAATACAGTATGCTAAAAATTGTGTTTATGTTCGTCGGTAAGAGTTTTAACTCTGAGAAACATCGACTCCAGAGAATTTACTGTATTTTTGGCTTATGCATATACCACGGGCAGGGCCGTGGTACAGTTATTTGTAATTCTATATTACAATGTTATTTTTAATGGTTATTTGTAAGACTTAAATGTAAAATTAGAGAGAAAAAACACCGAGTGATAAAAGTTGTGAAAAGAGGTTTTTAATCAATGTTTTTTACTTCCTTGTTCGAAGTAAAAGGAAGGATCGCGAAAAATTTCGGTTTTCAGATTTCAACGGAAATATCCATTTTCAATAGTTTCAGCGTGAAGTCTCTCTCTTTTTGTATGTAGACTCCGGAACTACCGTAAGGTATTACTTCAGAGGATGAATGAGGATGATGTGAATGAAGAAATGTGAATGAATGTCTTGTACAATCTCAGGTCGACCACTCCTGAGTAGTGTGGTTAATTGAAACCCAACCACCAAAGAACACCGGTATCCACGATCTAGTATCGTGGATACCGCTGAAATCTTCAGCGTGAAGTCTAGTCTGTATGTATGTATGACGTCACGCATAATTCGTAACTCAAAAACGATTAGCCGTACAATGTCGAAATTTTGGATTTAGGACTGTTATAACACCTAGTTGTGCACTTCCCCATATGATTGAACCAAAAGTGTCCAAAAAAGCCCAAAATTCCCAAAAATTTGTTTTTGGACTTTTTCTAACAGCAGTAATAAATACTTCATTGAGAGATTTTCAACGATGTATCATAAGTGGTACTTATTTTCATTGGTTCCACAGTTAAAGCCAGATCAAATTTTAATTAATGAAATATTTGGATCTTAAAGGGAAGACGGTACATCGGTTTGAATCAGACTTCATCTCCTTTTTACTTTTTTTAATTTCTTCTTTTAATAAATTATTTTTACCTTTTTGTTGATTTAAATCTATTGATTTATTATTTAACGTGATTGTAAAAAAAAATACAATAAACAATATTTCAATAAAAAATCAGAAGTTATTAGTGAAATAAAATTTTATGTACTTTTAAAAATGTGTATACTGTATGTAATTTTATTAGGCAATAGGCATATGTGTAACAGGTTTGGTGAAACATCTGATTATTTAATATCAGTTGAAAATTATAACTTACAATCGTATTATATTAAATAGTATTATTTTATAAATACATATATTATTATATATATAATATATAGTATTAAATATTATTTTATAAATGTTCAGTCCTGATTTTCTGGAAATAATGTTTTGTTATTTTAAGGGACTTAATATCTGAAGGAGATCACACTATTTAGCAAATTTTTCCGTATAGAAATGAATCTACCCGTGAAAACAATTTCTAAAAAAAAATTTAAACCGAATTAGGAATATTCTTTTTGTTAAGAAACGGTTCCGAGGGACTAGTTACTCATCTCTACTATCGGGAAAGACTGATTTTAATTAGTCTCTTCGACTGTTATCTCTTCGACTATTCGGTCGGTTAAAATACATTCTATTTGGTTTTATTGTACTTAATAACCATCTTTTTGTGTTCGTTTTCTTTATTGATTTTATTTCCCCGATAAAAAAGATGTCTTTATTTGTCAAAGTAAAGTAATAGCGGTCCAGAGACGCGTTGAAAAAGAAACGCTATTAATAAACTTTACAAGGGATTCAGCTTTTATATACGCCTATTTGTAGCTTACAGTAGAGTCTGTTGAGGTTTACAGTATAAAATCGTGGTTTCTTTCGTAGCTAGTCGAAGCGGAAATTTCTTTGAACGACCTTTTCGAACACAAATAAACTGTTAACAGAATATATATTGGTTTTTATATTTTAACGGATTATATATTAACACGTTTTCTTTTTCTTCATAAATTCCATTCGTATTGTTTAATTACGGTATTTCAAAAAATAAATGAAGAAGTTAAAAAGTAGTCGATGAATTACTTCAGAATTTTTTATTTAAACATTTGAAATAAATTTCTTACATTTCTGATTTACGTTATTATTATTGCTAAATAATCATTTTGGCATTTACGACAGAAGGGCTTGTCTGTGCGTTAAAAATTTTACCTAGTATATAATATTTTGAGAATCGGGCCCTTGCAGACCAGAAAAAAAATTGTAATATTTGTACAAAATGGTTCAGTAAATCCGAACATTTAAAAAATTTAATATTCTTATGAAAAATTCCATTAAATGAATTTATTTATAACACGCAAAATTTATTAACGAATATATTAATTTATAAATTACGTATGCAAAAAATATTTTTTGAAGATCGCATCTTGAAGGTGAGCTCCGTCTCTGCATAGACATTCCTGCAATCTCGTAGTGAAAGGTAGTAAGTTTGCGATGTTTCCACAGGAATTTCAGCGATTGCTGTAGCGATCTTTGCTTTTAGTTATTCTGTCGTAGCCGATCGACTGCTATACGCTTTACTTTTAAGATAAACTCCGCAGAAAGAAACGCATACGACAAATCTGGAGACCTTGGAGGCTCTGGAATGTCACTCATTCTACAAAGTATGAAATTATGCGATTGCCAAAATATTGGCGTATATCAGCCATCGATGTTCGTGATCCATGTTATTTTGATTAATCTATTTGAAATCGATCATTGTAAATAATTTACGGAAACGTGTGTAGTTTTCGCGTAACGAATTTTTTCAACATGACGAAGCGTCGTTTATTATGATGCACTGTAGTCGTGGGGTGACGTGGGCGAATTATTCGTATGTAACACGATATCGACTTCCCCACAATTATTTAACAATACAATCACGGTCTTTAATTATAATGAGAACATGATTCGTATAAATAACCAACACGGTATCAAGCCTTCTCACAATAATTTATTTAACACAACAAAACAAACAAACAACACTCACAACGCTTAACAAAATCTATTTGAAACAACTTTAAACGTTCGCGCAATGTTACCACATGGAATTACGTCACACGAATGAACCAACCAGGTCGCTTGACCCGTCTTAATATATAACTGTCAGCAGAGGTCTAGAAAGGACTAGAAGATTCTATTTGCTTCTATTACAAATATCTTCTTTATTTATAAACACAATTAATTCTAAACAATATAAATAATTACTTTAATTACAAAACTAAACTTTATCAATGTCAATTGCCAAATAACAATTCATTCGTAAGTAAAAATAATAAATCAAACAAACATGCACCTTTTCTGTTTCTAATACAATCCAGTACGTACTCTCTATAAGTTTCTAGTAAGTTCGAAATCTGACCACTAGATAAAGACTGAGTTATTTAAATACTACTAACATATAAATGAAATAATATTAACAAAATATTATTATTAAATGTAGAAATGAAATAATATCAACAAAATATCATTATTAAATATTATTAATATAACAATTTAACAATGTTTATCACTTTAATTAGTTATACATTTATTTTGTGGACTTCAATCATCTTTTACAAAAAAATAAAGGAATAATATGCCGTAAGATAATACAGCGCATCGCATGGTTACCTTGTTAGCGGGCGTTAATCTGTTGCGTCCAAAAATGAAAATTTTGCATATTAACAAATCCATTAAGATAAAAACGGGCTTCATCCGACATCGACAATTTGTTAATAAAGTTACCACCCTAGTTTATTTTTACTACCATTCGTTCGCAGACTTGATGGTGCATTATGTGTTCACTTCCTGGACAATCTACAACTTTACTGACGGCAAAGTAAGTTCATCTAACAGTATGCGACCGTAAGGCGATGAATGATGAAGAATTGAACGGCGTTTATTACTTATGACGGCGGCTCTAACGGCTCTAACATTCTCGATTTTTTTTTGGCATTCAACGGTTTGTGCGCTTTGTAAAGGTTCCTTTTTCATTACTGAAAATTACGTACCCGTATAATAATCGGATACGGTAATGATACGCGATAGTTGCATCCTAAATTAAAAATGGTGGCGAAGTTCTCTACATGCAGCCATACTGTTATTATTTTTATAAAAAAAAAAATCTTGATGCCAACGTTGTGAACCGCGATCGAAATATTCACCACAACTAAACGGCAAGATGATGTTAGCCGGTTTCTATAAGTTATTCGGTGCTGATACTCGCCCAGAGCTACTCGCTGATATTTCGAAGTATTCCGTTCGCTTGAACTACCCTATATGTGCATGTTTACACCGTGGCAATGCACGGATACGTTTAATCCAGGTTTCAGAATGCATTGGGTAAATAGTAGAGAGGCAATCTATTTTGTCAAATAAATAGAAATTCTTGAACCGTTTACGAAGAATCTTTGACGAGTCCGTCCGAAAATATTAATCGAAGTAGAAGCTGGCACATGTACGTACATATATTTTCCAAAAAATTTTTTTTTTACATTTTTTGTATTCAGAAATGCGTGAAATGTCGACGTTCGTAAAAAAACCGAAATTAATATTTTTGACGAATCAATGTACTTTCTTTTGTGTAGTTGTTGCGCAGCAGCAATAGAGGTGTAGATGGGAAAATAAAAAAGAAAACTCAGAGAAAAAATGTTAACGTGTATTCAGAAAAGCTACTTGTAACTACAGTAGTTTCACGTCCACAATGAAAGTTATAAAATTCTGATACGGGGTGTACTCGCTTTAAAAAATATCAATACATTATTTTCAAAGGTGTTGTTCTTTTTTCTTTTGGTATTTAACTACAAACCATTCCAATATCTTTTGAAATGTAATGACTCTGAAAAAACCAATGTTCATCCAAAACATTTTTATATAATCAATCCCCTTATTGCATATGAAATGAATCAAAAAAATTCACGGTTCATGTGTCATTCCGTAATTACTTCCTTGTACCAAGTAAACCAAGTATTGTGGTCGCGAAAAATTTTGGTTTTCATATTTCAGCGGAAGTATCCTTTTTCACCATATCTGAATCCATTTTGACTAGTTTCGGCTTTTTTAATAGACTGCAATCGACTGAATTAAAAGTGTTAAAAAAAGCTCAAAATTCCAAGAAATTTGTATTTGGATTTTTTCTTAACTGCAGTAATAAGCTCTCATTGAAAGCTTTTCAACTGTGTTTTATAAGTTGGACTTATTTTCATTGCTTCCAGAGTTATAGCAAAGTAAAATTTTAATTAATGAAATATTTGGATCTTATGAGGAAAGGCACATCGGTTAGAATCAGACTTTTTTTTCATTTTTTTTTTAACTTTAAATTTAAAAAAAATTTAAATATAATTATTAATCCATGATTGTAAAACACAATTTATAATAAATAATAATAAAAAAAAGATAAAAAATCAGGAGTTATTAGTGAAATAAAATTTTATGGACTTTTAAAAATATGGTATATGTAATTTAATAGCAATATTACATATGTGTATATGTAATAGATTTGTTGAAACATCTCGTTATTTAATATTAATCAGGAATTATAATTTATATTCGAATTATTTTTGGATTTTTGTACAAGGAAGTCATATGTTTTAAATATCAGATTTTTTTTCTAAACGAGGCTTTATCGGCTTTTGAAAAATCTTCAACGCTTACTGTAGCTTAATTGAAAATCGATACCAAAGTTTTAATTTTTTAAATTATTTTTATTTAAATTAAAAAGAAATAAATTTTTCCGAAGATGTTATATTTAGGGTCATTTATCGCAGCATTAACGTCCAAATTTTAAATTTAAGAATTCAGTAAATCTTTGTGTACTTTTTTCAGTTTCAACCGTTCTTTGACTAGAATAATTTACGTATATAGTTTTTTTTCTTCTAAATTACATTTTCTAATTACGGTGAAAGTAATTTGCACGCTTAAAAAGAAAAAGAAAGTAATTATTATTATGATTTTAATTTTTTTTCATACAGCCTTAAATTATTATCATTTAAGGAATATATTGTTTTAAATTACGTTTTTAATTTCTTATATTAGTTTCAATTTTTTTTGAATATATCGTTTAGTAATTTTCAGAGACTGCTTTCTCTGACAGTATTGATTTTAATTATACGCTATTACAACTTTCTATGGTGGACACAGTTAACTTGTCACCACTATTAAAGAAAATTAAAATCTGTGTATCGTTGTTTTCATATGCTGTATAAAATAGTATATTTGACTGTGAAGAAAATCCTGTGATATTATTTTACGGCTCACTTTTCCTTCTAAGCCTTGCGTATCAGCTTCTTATTCTTAATAATTGTTATATAGTGTTGTTTTCTCTTTTCTATTTAGCCTCTGGAACCAACGTAAGCTATTACGTAATAGGATTATATGTGTGAATGCGAATGAAGTGTAGTCTTGTACAATCTCAGGCCGACTACTTCTTTAGCCCCTCGGGTTGATCTAGTGGTTAATTTGTCGTCGCAAATCAGCTGATTTCGAAGTTGAGAGTTTTACGGTTAAAATCCTAGTAAAGGCAGATACTTTTATACAGATTTGAATACTAGATTTGAACATAACAGCTCTCGACTTCGAAATCAGCTGATTTGCAATGACGAGTTCACTACTAAACCAGCTCGGTGGACTGTTATGTAGTTAACGTTAGTGATTTGTAACTCATATCTAATTCTCTTTTATCTGTTTTTTATCTTCTGGAACTACCGTAAGGTATTAGTTCACAGGATGAATGAGGATGATGTGTATGAATGTGAATGAAGTGTAGTCTTGTACAATCTCAGGTCGACCACTCCTGAGAAGTGTGATTAATTGAAATCCAACTCATATCTAATTACTTTGCAATAAAATTACTTTACTAAATAAACCTCTCAAAATATTCTACGGTATATGTACCACGATATTTTTAATTTTATGCTCAATATTGGCGGTAAAGTTCAGCATCGTTGCAGTAAGTTTATATATATATATATATATATGTTGTGTGTGCGTGCGTGCGCGCGCGCGTGTGTGTGTGTGTGTTTATTAGTATGTTATTATCTGAATACAGAATGATACACTATAGAACGATGTACTATTAAAATAAACAACCAAATTCTGTCAGCGTAGTTCGTTTAATGCTGAAAACATTTGTTAGCCATTTTTTGAATCTGTTGATTTTCCCTAACTGCTTTTTTTGCTGCTGTTTTATGATAGAGATATAAATCATTGTCGGAAACCTTGTACAACTGCCAGCGTTACGTTACATTAGCGTGCGGTTTCAATGAAAATGAAATATCGTATTGCAAATGGAGGGTGGGTAAAATCAAAAAGGTTTTTTTTTGTTTTGTATCTTATTTTTTTACGAATGCTATAGTATCAAAAAACCTATTTAATTCTTCTGTGTTTTTTTTTTAAATTGCAAAGCGGTATTTGATAAGTGTTGTAGTAATAATAAACTTGTATTTTATCATTTTACACGAGCAATTTGTTTGTTGGATATGTAAACGTGTAGGATCGGATTACAACCCTTTCTCGCATCGAATCGATAGCATGCACTATATATTATACGTATAAACAGGCTGTGAACCTGTTCCTACAAAGTACAGCCTAAGTACAATTTAATCTTTCTCCCACCCGATGTCAAAAATTCTATCTTTTTTTTTATACATTTATTTTCTACCAGCCTTCCCTATCTTCATTTTCTTGTCGTTTTAATTTATTGTTCATACATATATATTTTCATCTGAGAAAAGAGAGAATGTAGCTAATAGATTCATGCGGGGTGTATATATATCTATATATACATAATAACTAGGTCGATTTGTTATATTAATATATTAAAGCAGGAATGAGTTAGTCAATTTTGTACCGGAAGAGGACGTATAGCGAGTAAAAAGTGAAGGTAAAGATAAACATTTTACTATGTGAAACAAATGCGAGTAATCGAGGGTGTCAGCATTATCGGTATTCTGGTACACCTGTAGTATTTTCTTGTACGACCTTCACATTTGTCCGCCTGTCACTTTGTTTTCTATTAACCCATCGCCCCTTCTCTTATTGTTACTGTTACCGCATCGTATTCTCTCTCATTTTTCCTTATACAATACGTATTATATACCGTTTTTCTTTCTTTGGTTACATGATGTCGAAAATTTCCTGGTGTTTGTGTAACATTATTTTATGTAGTTGCGTGAACGCCTTTGAAATTTTAATTATTATGCCTCCTAATTTTTTTTTAACGCAAATAAGATGATGAAATCGAACTTTAAGTTGTATCAAAGTGCTTTTTTTTGTCGTTTGTTAATTATTAATTTCTTTAAAAGACACCGTATAATCAATGTAAGTTCAAAAAATATTCGATTTTAGGGAATTAATGGAAATTATTTAAATTGATTATTTTTTTTTTTTAATTCAAGAGAGTACTTTTTTCTGTCATTTCTTTTTAAATACATTGTACAAAAATCGCTAACAAAATAATATTGGCTTTGAAAAACAAGTTGATATTATGTAACAATATAAATGAATCGATTGGGAGAATTTTAACATCGTTCGATGAATTACTGCGGAAAAATTATCGGATTTTTTTTGTTTTTGGTATGCTAAAATATTATTCTGTTTTAAGGGGAAGGGAATAGTGTTGTTTTCTAGTTTGATGTTAGTGATTAATATTGTTTATTTCAATTATTAACGCACAAAAGGCCAGCATTTTTTGTTTTATTAAATAGTACACTTAACACGGAATTATTGAATCAAGTTTTCAGTATTTGGGGGGGGGGGGTTTAAAATACATAAATAGAAAAATCCGGATCGGGTCATTTATGTGCTTTAATAAATTAATTATACCTATCGTTATAATTTATAACGCAGAAATATGTATACCTCATTCGTCGCAATATCTCAAGAATCTGTAATTTTAAGAGGTGGAAATTCGGTAAATCGTTTCCTCTTTTTTAATACTTCAAATATCTCAGGGAACCGTAGGCATAAAGTCAACAGCTTAAGTATACAGCGGAAACGAATAAATCCTAATTTAATCTAGCTCTCCTTCTTCATCTTATGCTCTTCTAACCCATGACTAAGTTTTACAGAATATAAACTTAAATGCATTCGTGTGGTTTTTACGGAACGAAAAACTGTCGGCTCAGGAGAATAGCCTCTGTCTTTCGTAGATTTTTCTAGTAGCAATTTTTTTTTTCCTTTTGGGGTAGTCTTTACGAAAAGTAGAGTTTACATAACAGATCTGCATTCTATAGTTGAACCTAAGGCTAACGTTTCACAAGAAATCGACGTCGTTAACAACAACGTTTCGAGTCAGGTAACTTGTCAATATGACCATGCGAATACAAAAGTGCATCGAATAGTTCACTCTGAACTGTTCGACTCTGAAGTCATCAAGAATTCACATATGTATATACGAGTATATATTTTGTCTTCAGTCGTTTGACTGATTTGATGCAGCTCTCCAAGATTCCCCATCTAGTGACAGTCGTTTCATTTCAGAATACTCCTATATCCTACATCTCTAACAATTTGTTTTACATATTCCAAACGTTGTCTGCCTGCAAAATGTTTTCCATCTACCTATCCCTCCGATATCAAATCGACTATTCCAGGATGCCTTAATGTAGGCTATAAGCCTGTCTCTTCTTTTAATTACATTTTTCCAAATGCTTCTTTTTTCATCGATTTGCCGCAACACCTCTTCATTTGTCACTTTATCCACCCGACAGATTTTTAACAGTCTTGTCAGGAAAAAATTTCTGAAAGTATACATTAGAGCGTAGATTTATACGGAAGTGAAACTTGGACGATTGGCGTACCTGAGAAGAAAAGATTAGAAGCTTTTCAAATGCGTTGCTGTAGCAGACTGTTAAAAATCGAACGGGTGGATAAAGTGACAAATGAAGAGGTGTTGCAGCAAATCGATGAAGAAACAAGTATTTGGAAAAATATAGTTAAAAGAAGAAACAGACTTATAGGACACATTTAAGGCATCCTGGAATAGTCGCTTTGATGTTGCAGGGACAGGTAAATGGAAAAGATTGTGCAGGCAGGCGACGTTTGAAATATGTAAAACAGATTGTTAGGGGTGTAGGATGTAAGGGGTATACCGAATTGAAACGACTAGAAATAGATGGGAATCTTGGAGAGCTGCATCAAACCAGTCAAATGACTGAGACCAAAAAAAAAACCCAAAACATCACGGGAAATTGGGAATTCAACATTTTTAAACGGCAACACAAATATAAAATAACATTTGATTGATTTGATGTTATTTTGCATACCTCTTTGTTTTCTTTACTAATCCTGTATTTATTACGTAACACTACATTCTCAGTTGATCAGTCTTATATATCTTTTGTCTTCATTTATAATTTTTTTTTTATCGATTCAACTAGATCCTAATATGTAAATAAGCGATTTACGAAATTAGTTTGTCTCTAGAAGATTTTACCATAATTTTTCTTTTCCAGATTATTTTAAACAAATTATTTTCGTTCCCTTATCATTTATAACATTTTAGTGTAATAACTCGTTTCAAAAAATTAATAGTTTTCTATGCTACCTCTCTTTTTTACATATTATATACAGGATATACTAAATTAAAAACTCTTACGAGTTAAAAAAAACATTGTATTGTATTAAATACAATACAATACCCGCGAAAACAAAAATTCTATTATTAATTTAATTAAACCCGATTCAATATTACATTGTGTTTTAATAGGGTATTAAAACATTAAAAAAAAAATATGATAAAAAAAGTATGAGAAAAATTAGAGAGCTGTTTTCAAACGTTTAATTTTACTACACTTCATAAAATTTTAAACCTCAATAGAAGGGAGAAACAAATTAACGGTAGAAACGATTCCGTTAAAACGGGTGTCTTACTAATGAGGGTTTTCCTGAGGAGAAGTCTATATAATAATGCCCAAGGACTTGACAGCATCGGTTCGAATACCGTTTAGTTTCCCGCTTTTGAACGGGAAAACTTATACATCAACGCACAGGTGAGCTAGTTCACTCGTGACACATACATACGCGCACGCGCTTGCTGGCACACAAACACACGTTTTTATCGTTTATATATTTGTGTGATCTCATTTCAAACTCGAGCTTTCTGATCGGATCTTGTTGATACTGTAGTTTTCCTGTCGATTGAACACTGTTATACGCGGGGATTTCCTGTCGTCTGTTTGGCGTCTTTCACATGAATTTCCCATTAAATTCACTCGAGCAAGTTTTCTCTCTTGCTCTTTTTCTCCTCGTCACATAGCTTGCCGTTCCTTTGGCGTATTTTATTCGGATCGTTTTCCCGCTTTCTTTTCCTTTTCGCCGGTAACTTCGTCCGTTTCTCAGTCGATACTTTTAGCATTTCTTATTGTACCTTTGTGTTTATTCTCGTATAAATAATCTGTTTATCTTTTCGAGGTCGTCGTAGAATACATTCTGTTTATTCATCCCTTATGAGATTTGTAATAATCCTCATCTCTTTATTTTTATCCCTAATATATTAGTAGTCGAAAAACTCGTGAATTTTAAATTCTCTCTTTTATATCCGTTTGCTTTTACTAGCTCGATAAAATATTTGTAAGATAAATCAAGATTTAATTCGAGTATAGTCTGTATATATTTAAGTATATTCGGATCGATTTAAATTTTATTTAAATCTAGTTTTGATATACTCGTAAACTAGAAATATATAACTTTCTGATCCTCTTAAGGATGATTTAAAGGAAAAGCTGGAAATATTAAAAAAATTAAATTTTATACTCTTTTAACGGCATGACGATGCACGTGTAAGTAATGTAATGATTAAACAAAAATATTTTTTCAGTTATTAACAAAACCGTTCGCTTCAATTATATAAAAGTTGTTCTTTCGATGGCCTTTAGAAGCTAATAGACTTATCAATTCGTTCCTCAATACGCTATCTGTAGCACTTTAATTAATCGGTCTCATCTTAAAAAGATTAGGAAAGTCCTTACGTGTGCGGTGGAATAAATATTACGCTTCATTTTTTTTTTAAGATCCGTTTAGAGATGTTTGTTCATTTAACATCGTTCAATTTTGTTTGTAAAATATGAACGTTGTAATAAACATATATACGCGCCAGTGTTGTGTTTTTATGAGGCAATTTGTAACATTTGACTTTGTTGTCGAGTGTAGTTCCTATATATGTTACTTGTATATATGAAATTTCAACTGCAGTAAAAAACCATATGTTTTTAAATTTTTAAATACATCCTGAACATTTAAATAAGAAGAAAGATGTTCCAGAAAAGTGAGTATTTTATCTTATTAATTTTATTTTTTCTGTAAAATGTATCTTGACTGAAAATTCCAAAGAACTTTTTATTATTCCATAGTCTTTAATACGTTTAAATAATTATATTCAGTTATAAATTTATCAAAATTACCCTAGCAGGTATTTGTTTTTCTGTTAAGTAAATAATATGTAGTAGACTTCTATAAGGAAATTTGCTAACCGTATATGTTTTTTAGTGATGAAATGACATTGACAGAAGATGAAATTTTATCCTTGGATCCACGAATTAACTTTCTTATCGAACGATGCATAATGTTAATCCTATAATTTCCTTGCTGGTGTTCATTTGAGATAGCAGACTACGTGTCTGGGATTAAGAACAGTAGGTGAACAAAAAGCCTTTATAGATTAAGGCGCTTTCAGATCTTATCCTTCACCTCTCTTTATCACTATATATAATAAACACACAAAACACATGAACTTAGTTAAAAGCACGTTTCATAAATACAAACACGTAGTCAAGTGTATTGATTGATTGTGTCAGTGAACGCGTGGTTATTCATACATTCGAAAGACATTTATAATTCTACTTTTTGTAGTTTTATGTATAAATTAATTTTACGTTTTGCTTATACTTACTATTATAATTTCTATATATATATTATTTTCAACGTAAAATGAGGAGTGAAGCAGTTTCCGGTATCCTTCTTCGCTGAAACAAATGATCCGTTGTACCTTAACACACCGACTCCATAAAAATGTAAATCGATGTATCTAACCCGAACGACAACTTTTTTTTAACGCAGGGATTTATTGAAGTCTCGGGTTCGAATCCCGGTCAGGCACGGCATTTTCACACTCGCTACAAATCTTTCATCTCATCCTCAGAAGATAATACCTTAACAGTGGTTCCGAGGTTAAAAAATGTATCTTAAAGAGAGAGAGGGTTAGGGATATAATTCATCACAAGTCATAATTATGTTCGTGAACTTTCACAACCTTTCCCTAATCCGGTCTATTTACTTTTAAATTTTCTTTAATATTTTTACCTAAATAATTTAATATTAATATCAGAGAGGAAAAAACTTTTCAACGTTTATTTTGGAGGGCTTAATTTTTCAAAGTTTTTAATTTTTTTTTTAAATTAACGATTGTTCGAATCGTCTGAAATAGTGTTTTAAAATATTTAAATATACATCTTAAGATCGATTATCTTTACAACAGGATGATCCAATTTGCCCTATTTTCTAAACTTTTAACGAGTTGTAATTATTTATTTATTAAGAAAGAAAATAAGATCGGTTTCAAAGATAATTATGATTTTCATCTTTATCCTTAGGAAAAAGTAATCCCGACGTAGGAGAAAGGAGACGGAAGTATCGGGAAAGTCGAGAAAAATATTTGCTATCTCTTTATTCTATTTTTAATTTATAATTAATATAAATTCCTTTACAAAGTAATATATTCTCCTTAATTATATATTTTTCATACTTATAAAGTTTAAGGCATCCAGCCGTAAACGACAGGCTTATCATTAATATGGAAATGATGTCGCACAATTGGACTCTTTTCATTTCTTATACTATCTTTCAACCCCTTTCGATAATATTAATTTTGAACGGTAAAATTTATCAAATTATAAATTATATTCCTCATTTATCTTCTTTATTAGTTCAAAATTTGTATGTAAAAAAATAATTAAACCTTAATTAATATTTTATTTACTTATTTATTCGTAATATTATAAGAATAATATAACCTAAAGTAAACTATAAATAAATAAAAATATTAGAAAAGATGTTTTAAGACATTGCGAGAGATGTTGTAGAACATAGTTCCAGATTTTTCGGACGGGATGCAGATAGAGGACGACGAACAAACGTTTCACTATATTATACGATTAATACTATGTTATATTGTAAAAATCTTTTTTCACATTAACTCCTATAATTAAAGTTCTGTTGTTCTTCGTTATTATTTTTTGTTTCCTTATTATACGCTATTGAATGTATTATATTGTACTCGCTGATCGTTGATATAACGTTGTGGTAAAGAAATAACAAAATAGATTTACATGAAACGAACAAATTAGTAAATTTATTGTTTCGATCGGAACTTCGATCGGAACATAATAACACGTTATTAACTCACATCGGTAACGGTTAGATAAAAAAAAATTGAACCTCCACGGTAGTTAATCCGGTCGATCAAGGGAAACCGTGGTAAACTCTTGATCGATGCAGCATCAAAAATACACGATTAATTAAAACTAAAAAAAAAAACAAATGTAATTACATTTAAAAAAAAAATATAACAATTGATAAAAACCTATTATATAGGGTAATGTATAAATGGTTTTAAAAGTTACGTAATAAAAAAAAAATGTTTACTACTTTTTAACGATGATTTTTGTTCGGAAACCGTAGTTAATACGGTTAATCTGAAGCAGATATACTACGTATCTTCCGTTAGAACAGTTTTATTAAATAGCTCTGTTTGTTTACCGGCAGTGTGCCTCGAAGTATGTTTACACGCATGCGCGTCGATACTTCGACTGGTCTAGCCGTCTAACCGATATGCCGTGACATGTACGATGCTATCAGTTGTTTCTCAGTGCGGGTTAATTGTTGTACTTCAATTCAGAGTGATATTGTTTCTTTGAATATAAATGTAATTAGTTTGTTTTTTTAAACGGTGTTTACTCATTTTATTAACAGAAGAAGGAAAACGTAGAAGTCTTATTGGTTTTTGATATTCGGTAAGTATAACAGGTTTTTTGTTAAAGATTGTAACTTAACCACCGATATTCTTATCTTGATAGCGTTACGGATAACGAGTGTTATATTCAGATTTAGATAGTTATTTATTAAAATTAAATATCCTTACGTCGGTTTTATAAATGGTATTAAAATAAAGTGATTTCTTGTAATCGTTGTACAAAATAGTACTCTATTAAACTGAAACCGAATCGTTTGTTAAATAATTTTTTTATTCTGATCGGTACTCTGTAATAAATGTTGTAGTTCGTATCGTCAACGGGCACATAGAAAAGTGAACTTTTTATTTATTTAACTTTATTTTTCTCCAACTTTTTATGCATTTCACCGATTGATCGATACAGCACCCATCTGGGTCGATCAAGAGATTATCGCAGCAGCATCAGAAAAAAAACGATATTTAATTATAAAATAAATAAATAATAGGTAAGAATAAAGTTCATATTATTATTAAAAACATAAAAACGTGGAAATAATATTAAAAGTAAATACCCTATCCATATAATTTTTATATGGAATTGAATACTAGATCGTGGATACCGGTGCTCTTTGGTGGTTGGGTTTCAATTAACCACACTTCTCAGGAGTGGTCGAC
>JAAAKQ030040912.1:0-16717 GCA_010016005.3 Zanna intricata
TTCATTCATCTCATCCCTCTGAAGATATACTTAATTGTGGTTCCGGAGGTTAAACAATAAAAAAAAAAAAAAAAGGTTTTTTCAGCTTGATCTTTAATCTCAAAAATTTTTTTATCAATGTACTAACTTAAATATGTGTGATTTTCTATATAAAATATTTAGTTTTTCCCTTGGATTCTTGAATTGTTGTCTGTTCAGAAATAATAATAATAAACGATAGCTTATTATGAGGAAGAAGTATTTCCTAAATTTCATTTTGAAAATTTTTTTAAGGATTCCTCATATATATATATTCTCATCGTAGTCAGAACGAAATATGTTTAGAACAAAATTATTAAGGTTGCAAAGGAACACTAAATAATGTTAATAGATTTAATGTAGTCCAATGTAAAAGTATAAGATGTAGTTTTATAGAATCTAAGTATTTTAAAACACTTTTAAATGTGTTTTTGACAGTTGAGAACTTCTTAAAACAAGTAAACTTCTTCTTTCTTTTTTTTTTTAACCTCCAGAACCACTGTTAGGTATTACATCAGAGGATGAGGATGAATGATGTTTAGCGTGTGTGAAAATGCCATGCCTGACCGGGATTCGAATCCGGGACCTCCGGATGAAAGGCCGAGACGCTACTACTTGCGCCATGGAGGCTGGCAAAATAAATAAACCTATAACATTTTTCCCACACTGAAGGTTACTCATGCCTAAATATCGTTTAGGATAAATAACTGAATATTTATTAAAATGTTATGAATAAAACGAATTATTTAATGATTTATCTTACAAAGAAAGTAATGGCTGCATATCATTATTTTAGCTCAGGTAAATAATTTTTCAGTAAAAATTTACATAAAACGTATTAAATCTAGAAAAAAACCTTTTCATGTTAATATTAAACGATAAGGAAATAATCCTCTTACGTTTATAAAAATTTTTTAATTACATTTATATTTTCTTTTTATAATAGGTTTATATATATAATTCCCAATATTAACAATGTATGTAATATCTCGTATTATGTTGTATTAAAATTATGTTTAATATTTACAAAGGTAAAAATATTTATTTAATAATATTTTGTAAATTTTATTGATTGGTAGATATGCTACTTCCATGAAAAAATTTAATATTTATCCAAGTATTTATTTGTATAGATCAAGAAAATTCGCTTTCATCATAAAATACAAAATTATTTATAAATTAAAAAAATAGATATTAGTAAATAACGCTTTTAACACTGGAAAATTAAAAAAAAAATAATTATTATTTTTTTTAATTGGACAAAACTTTTTTATTCAACAGTGATCTTTTTCGGAATTGTCCTTATTTAATATTTTAAAACCCATAGCATATTTGAAATAGAAACCTGTCAAGACAAAACCTTGTAAGTTTTCCAACCTTTTACCGGCTTGTTTTGTTTTCTTTATTCTTATATTTTTTCTTTTTTTTAACAACCGGAAACACCGTTAGGTATTACATCAGAGGATTAGATGAATGATTTGTAGCGTGCGTGAAAATACCATGCTTGACTGGGATACGAATTCGAGACCTCCGGATGAAAGGTGGATACGCTACCACTCGCGCCATGGAGGTCGGCTTTATGCGTAGTAACGATATTGTAGCTAATGAAGTTCATCTGAGGTGCGATTATTATTGCTAGTTGTAAACTTTAATTTTTTATCACTGACAGTAAGTTTAACAGATTGACAATTTTCTTCGTTAATAAATTAAATAATACGATCAGTTTCACTACTGCGAGAGTGTTGCGCATGTTTTCATTATCTTGGATATTATCTTCCCCATAACTTCGCTATTATTACAATGTTTTTTTGAACAATTAAATTTTTAATTAACTCACCTTCTATTAATTCTCATGTGCGCAAGGCTGCACGTAGGATATCTTGTGGCATCTAAACTTTAATAATAATTCAGAAAAATCTTCTATATGTATAACGGTGCAGTAAGAAGTTCTTATATATATGTTACGTTTTGTAAGAAGATTTTTTCCAATTGTCAGATAGAATATAATCAGAAACTTTGTATCTAGCAAGTTTTGAAATTTTTTTATTTTCAAACACAGCTTAACGCATAGAAGGTCTCATTGCACACTAGAGAAAGCCAAAACAATTGAAAACACTAAACCCGATTTTCGCAAAACATATGCGTGGGAGTACTTACCCATCAAGGAACGATTTATATTTGTTTATTTTATAACAAAAAATGAGGTCATTAAGAAGAAATTTGTATAATTCTTTTATTAAAATTAATATATATATATATATATATATCATCGACAATTATGTTTAAAATCTAGTAAAATAAAATAGGTAACAAGGTATTGACTGTCATTCATTTCATTAAAAAATATAAAAACTTTTAAAAATTTATATAAAATTTAATTTATTTATTACCTGTTTAAAGTATTTCATTCAAAGTTATTTCTCTTTCTCAAATAAGAGGATCGTATAAATTTGAATTTATCATAAAATAATATAAAAAATTCGTTTGGTTAAAAAATCTGACAGCTTTTAATGATATTTAAACTTTTATTAAATTAAACTAATATTAATTATTAATATAAACTTGAAATAAATAAAAAAATCAAGAAAACACCAAATATATTTTTTATACGCAATTTACACATGCAATAGAGTACCTTTAAGCGTAAGATTTTTTTTAATGATGGTCGATTAGTTTTTACTTAATTTATAATTTTGAACATAATAAACAAAAGTTTTTAAAGATATTCAAATAAAATATATAAGAAATGTATCGTATCACAGATTGTTTTTCAGTTTTTGACTGGTGTGATCTCATAAAATATTTTCTCATAAAGTATTTACATTAAAAAATTTGTTCATTTAAAATAATTGTAATTTTTAAAATAAAATAATTATTTTTCTGTTTGTAATAAAATTGTACCATTTATAATGGTCAAAATTTTATTTCAATTGTTGAATAGAATATAATGAAGTTAAAAATAGATAAATTATGCTGAATATAATACAACGCACTCGACTAAATATTTCTAGAGTTAATTGAATAGTTAATTAAGTAACTATCTACAATTTTACAACAAAAAAAAAAAAATCCATTTCTTTTGTTCTAATATTGTGAATAATTTAATTACTGAATTGTTTGAAGTTCTCCTGAGTTTAATTATTTAATTTATGTGTTTCCTGATGGTACTTTGATGAATCCCCAGTGAACAAGTTAATAGGATAAAATGGAAAAATGTACAGGTAAAGAGATCGTCTTAACTAATACCCTTAAATATAACGTTAAAGTACTGTGTTCTTTTAATAAAATACAATATTTGTGGTACATTTATATTTATATTTTTCTTTAATAAATATTATATACAAATACATATAATAACAGAAAATCTAAAAGATATAAACAGTAGTAATGATACATACAAAATAAAATATAAATGCAATGCAACATACATTGATCAAACCAGAAGAAAATTAAAAATAAGATATAAGAAACAGATGAGATCTTTCAAAAACAAAAAAGATTCTGATTATGTAACGCATTTAAAAAAAAGGATATACCCAAATGAAAGTGGAAGAATCAAGAAAATTAAATCCCGGATTTGTTAAAGAAAGGAGAAGGAACATTTTAGAAACATTAGAACATTTAGATTTTTTTTTTTCTAATAAGTATTATTTATATTCATGTCAAAAAATTAATTTTTTTTTTCTGCTCAAATCATTATAGTTTTTATCTGTAGAATTGCTTACCTTTATTAGCTTCATTCTTTTATCTCTTGTTGACACGTTACGGAACCACTGCATTGTCAAAACTTATTGAACTGATACTTAATATTTTTGTTGATGTTTATATAACGTTTAGTCAACGCCCCTCCCTATATTGATGACATTCTTTGTCTTCTTGTTGTTATTTATTTTTATTAATGGATACACTTATCTTTTTTTTCCTGCTTTCCATAAATTGAGGTTTTTAAAAAGGACATCTGCTTGATTGTTGATCTCTTCATTTCTGATCATTTTATTGTTACTTTTTTAATTTAAAGATTTCTAGATTTTCTAAAATGTTCCTTCTCCATTCTTTATCAAATCTGGGATTTAATTTTCTTGATTCTTCCACTTTCATTTTGGTATATCCTTTTTTTTTAAATGCGTTACATAATCAGAATTTTTTTTGTGTTTTTGTTTTTGAAAGATCTCATCTGTTTCTTATATCGTATTTTTAATTTTCTTCTCGTTTGATCAATGTATGTTTCATTAGATTTATATTTTATTTTCTATGTATCATTACTACTATTTATATCTTTTTGCTTTTATGTTATTATATTTATTTGTATTTTTATATAATATTTATTAAAGAATTGTTTAACTGAATAAATTAAATGTTTTCAGTAAATTATTAATTTACTCCATTTAAATATTTCTTTATCGTTGGTTGTTTTATTTCTATTTTTACTCATTTTTCTGATCATTTCTTTTTTATACCCGTCATTTTCTGCTGTTTGAAAGATGTTATTTAATTATTTTTTATTTGCTGGTTTCTTACTGATAATTTATATATTCTATATATCATGTATCTATAAGCCGCTAGTTTATGTTCCGTTGAGTGTTATAGTTACTAATCGTAAGCTATGATGATACCTAAAGATTAAGATTTCTTTTGTTTATATTTCAAAATCTAAATTGCTATTATTTCTTTTTATTGTTAATCTAAAAAACTAATAGTTTCATATTTCTCTTTTTCCATCGTACGTTTATTGTTATGGTGAAATTATTAATTTCTTCCAGCACATTTTCTTAATTATTACTAATACGTTTTTAAACAAGTAAAGTGTCATCCACGTACCTAATATATTCTAAACATTTATATTTTTTTATGATATCTGGTATATTCTCTACTTCCATATTCTGTAGTGATACTTCTCTTAGTATCGCTGAGACTGGGTTACCCATGCCTAAACATCCTTCGTTTTATGTATTTTATTAATAAATTTACTAATTCAGTGAAGAATTGTTGCTAAAGCTTTAATAATCTCTGTTTAGAAATTATTAATCTTTTCCTCGTGCACTTTTTATTCAAAAATTTTTATGAACTCTTTTGATATAGATGGTTATAAATTTTCTGTCAAATTATACAATTATGCAGTCTTCTGTTATTCTTATATTTTTAATTTTTCTCGCTACTTCAATTAAATTTTTTATTATATATCGGTTTTTAAATACTCGGTATTAAAGTTTTTCATGTAATAAAATACATGGGAATATTGAAAAACCGATATATAGTAAAATTTCAAATCGAAGTAGCAAAAGATTAACGCGTCAACAAGAGATAAAATAATGAAATTAAGAAAGGTAAGTAGTAGTAAATATATTAATTATTTATATTGTTTATTTATATTTTTTTTAAATCTTTTATAAAAGCTTCAATAATGATAATATAATTGATCAACACTTACAAGTTCCTTCTTCCGTTGTTAGTTTTAGATGTTAGTACATATGTACTAATATAATTTATCTTATAACAGATGTTTATAATAAACAGATTTTTCATCTTTAACAACTAATTATATAAATAAAATTGCATTTAAATAAAGAATTCAAGGTAAAGTTATTCAGCTAGAAATATATAGAAAAGGATTAAAAAGTTATAATAACTAAAAAAAGTTATCCAAGCAAAACATACTTTCATTTAAGAGTCTTTAAAACAATTTCCTAAAATTTTGTATACTCATTAAGCACACTTCGTCGATTTGTTGAGAATTCTTTGACTTTGCACAAATAAACGGAAAGTTTTCCGTAACAAATCCTAACCAAATATCCTAAAGTAATATCTGTCACAGAGGAAAGTACTTACTAACTTTATAAAATTTGTCTGTTATATATTATTTTGTTATCAATATCTACAAACAAAATTTGTTTTATAAAAACATTTGTTTTAATCTACAGCACTCTGAGTAGAATAGCAATAAAATTTAAATCGGTGGATTTAAAATGTATCAAAACTACACTTCTAGAAGATACGACTAGAGTTTGTATAATTAATTATATAACATTGAAAACCGAGGTAGAACAGAATATTATAAACAGATGATAATAAATCATTCTGTTATTACTTAGAATTTAATGTTAAAATATTATTAAATTTGTAACTAACTAAACGAATTTATATGTCAAACCATTCATTCATTTAAAATTATTGTTATGTATTTTCATTATATTACCTAGACAACTGAAAATTTTAGCCTTTCGTATAAAAAATTTTTAAATATTTAAACATAGTACTAAAATAAACTGAAAGTAATAATAAAATGGTGAAAGATATTTATTTATTTTTTAACATATATATATATATATATATTAATACACTATATAATAAATATACATTAATACAATATTAATATATATATATATATAATACACAACCATATCTACAAAGCAACGTGCTTCGGGTAATTACAACAGTCTTTCTATTCTGTATTAATGTATACGTACATACCTACCGGTATACAGAAAGAGATAAAAAGAGCGGGAAAAAAATAGAAGTGAAATCAACGTCATTCTTTACTGTATACTGATATAAACGTATATGCGAATATGCGTAAGTATACAGAAAAAGAGAGAGTGAGAGAAAGAGAAATGTATTGGGAATCATCGACGGATAATCTGCTTTTTCTCCTACCTTTCATTCTGTAATTATTTATTCTGTTTAGCCTCCGGAACTACCGTTAAGGTATTACTTCAGAGGATAATTGAGGATGATGTGTATGAATGTGAATGAAATGTAGTTTTGTACAATCTCAAGTCAACCATTCCTGAGAAGTGTGGTTAATTGAAAACCAACTACCAAAGAACACCGGTATCTACGATCTTTATACCTTTCATTCTATATATATTATACGCATATATGTATAAATTTTCTCTTCATGTCTTTCTCTGCTATATATATATATATATATATGCTTAGCATCTCGTGACGATTTTTGATTACGAGTCAGCTATTTTTTTCTCCATAAAAATGTCCGGCACAACGCGCCAAAAAAAGTTTTCACTTCAAAATTTTAAAAAATAACTGGAAATTACACGACAATTATAAAATAAAAATAAATAAATAAAAATTACTAAGATAATAATGATTTTTATTGATGACAGAAATAGAACAAATTATTTGAATAATAATTAATGGTGGCAATAAAATAACAACAGCTGTTTAACATTACACAATTGTTCATTAGCGTTTTAATCATGGTTGTAATTGGTGCATTATAAATAACTGATTACATTTTATAACATATATATATTTTTTTAAGAATAGTACCTTGGATAGTTATGAAAACAAATTAGCTATATATGTACACGGTTGTACCTAAACATAAAAAATGTTCATATTAAAGTGTGTAAACATTTTAATGAAAAATGAACAGAAATTGCGGAATAGTGTGAAAAAATTCTTCTGTTTTATGGTATTTCTTTTCTTTAGATGCATTCTTTGAAAAAATATATATATATATATATTAAGTAAACGTGTATTAGTAACGTATATTTATATATTTTAGGACTAAATATTATTCTTAAAAGTTTAAAATGTGTAAACACATAGGTGCTCAATAATTCTATCTAGAGTCGTGTAGGAACTGCTATTTAACAATATGAAATGGGATAATATATCGCGACAGGACGTCGTAAGTAGAACGATAAAAGTTTTCTATCTAGCATTCTCTCTCCATCTTGAACATCACCTGAGCTTTCTAAAATTTTACGAGTAATGATATAAATTTTTTTAGGAAAACTTGTGGTTAAACGTATATAGCTACCATACTTTTATAGATTTGTGGCTTCAAAGAGATTATAACAATTTAGAATCGTAACCAAACATTTATGTAACCAGACATTTTGTAATTTTTTTTTAAATTGCTTCTAAGTAATATTTTTGTTAAAAAACCAAGAGTATATTTCTGAAATATTTATTACCGCATTCCTTTGAATAATTCATAAAATAATTTAAAGAATATATCTTTTTTGATACTTAGAATTTAGTTGAGATAAGATTATTTAATCATTCGCTTTATTCCGGATTTAAACGATTCTAATTTAAACATATTCTCAAGAACTTTTGTAGTGGATATTTTTACTTCTTAGTTTAACATTCTTTAATGTAAATATAATTCAGTTATGCGCAAAAATTTAATGTATAGGTTTTTTTTCTGTAAAGATATAGAAATTCTTTAAAATTTTGGGCTATGGTAAAATATTTATGCTTTTAATATTAACTGGAATCTTACATTAAGCACAGAATGAATGAGTAAACGTTTATTATTTAGAATAAGTAATGGATTTTAATAATACCATTAAAAGTTAACCGGATAACTGTAAAATTTAATAACTGAAGAGAATGTTTTAAAATTATAATATTCTTAAAATTTTGTTTTGTTTTGTACATAACTTCATATAATATAAGCGTTTTAAATATATTTTGTTATATAGCCAGACGAGTAACTTCTATTATGAAAATATAGTGCAGCAGTATAAGCATCTGTAATAATAATAGTGATAGTTGTATTGTACCACACGTGGTAAAGTTTTTCAACAAAAATATCTCGTTATGGAAGAGTTTTATTAGACATACTGTTTATTATTGTCACATAAAAATACATGGTTTATTAAATTAAATAAAAATAAAAATAAATTAACTACTATTTACACTGAATAACTTACATAAAAATAACTAAACAGCGTAATGTAGTTTGTCATTAACAATATCTAATTTTTTTGTTTAACTAATTTTTACAGAATAATCTTATCTATAAAAAGAACCAGTGTAACGAGATCAACATGTAAATCAATTACATTTGACTTAGCAAGTAGTCAATTACATACTTCAAATATTACATATAGTAGATAATTACGTATTAATTGCTAAATTTATAAATTTAAAATAAAAATGTTATTTACTTTTCCTTAACTATTTACATACTTACTTGCGTTTTACATACTCGTATATGATCGCATTATCTCTATAATATTAATTGATTTCAGCTAAATTTTCTCCCAAAATATTTTCTCAAATGATTTATCACGCAATTATAATAATTTTACTTCTCTGAAATCGTTCATTAATGCACCCACCATACTAATTATAATTTTAGTTTAATCTCAGTATTTTGAACACAAGGTCAGTGGTACGTAGATCATAACTTTGATGTAACTACTATGTGATAACAAATTAGTACCAAATGATATGTATGTACTAGTATATATACATATATATATATATGTATGTGTGTGTGTGTGTGTATGTACTATGTAAGCTGTAAGATATGTCAGATGGCCAAACAGAAAGGTGACATTAGAATTTAACGCTCGTAATACATACAACCTTCCGTAGTACGAGTCAGAATTATTTTACCAGTAACTAACTGCAGTAACATGATTGTAAATTATCTTTTCTACGCTTATTTATTCTTAAAAGTATGAATTAAGTCTAATTTATAATTTTTTAGAATTAAGATGGTTAAATTAGTTTTTTGTTGTATTATATTTAAATAATTAGAATATCATTTTTAAAACAAGTAGTAGAAAGGAAAAATTATTGCACGTGTTTTAAATTTATTTTCAGCTGGTATATAAAGAAATTTTGTTATAATTCATTTGTCGTCAAAAGTATTTTTATATATTGCCATTTGAAAGTTTATTTGCATGATTCACTCAACAATCAAACACTTATAAAACAATTATTTAACTTTAACAAAGATAAAAATACAACAAAAAAAAAAATGGTAGCACCGGAAAGTAAACAAAGACTTAAAAAAATTAAATAAAAATTGGAAAATAAAAATAGAAATAGAATTTTGAAAAACAATTGAAGATTTCAAAATAGATGAAAAGGAAAAATTAAAGTTCCAGAAAAATTACAGAAAATCACAAACAAGCTCTCATGGAAAGAATATGAAAGTACTGGAAACAATGTAAATAATATGAAAAGAAGGAAGGAAATGCAACAATGCAACAAGATTTAAAAAAGTCTAACTGAAATAAGAAGAAAGATTATAACTAATTAGCAGTTAATTATTTAGTTAAAAATTATGAAATCCGTTCTCTTGTAATTAATATAAACCGTACCAAAGTATAATTTACCGTCTAAATTTAGTTCTGAGTTATGTAATGATATATTTAGTCTTTATTGAAAGATTTCAACATTTAATATTTGTAAATGAGCGGAAACTACTTACGTAAATCAAAAACAATTCAATTCATGATCCAGTTACAAATAAATAAAAGCTAATAACAGAAATTCGATTAATTTTATTACAATCACATTGTGCAAACATCTACAAAGTTCATCTATTCTATTAATTAAACATCCTGTTATTAATATAGTTCAGTCAGATTCATTTGTTCATAAACTTTAAACATTTATTCTATTAATAAGAATAAGACATTATAATCAGTTACAGTTCGCGTGTATTATTAAAACATGCAAGTAGTTGTTTATACCTGCATGTTTGTAAGTGTCAATCTAGTTAATGAAATTTCAGTCACGGTATATATATTTTAATTTATAACAAAACAGTAAAATTAACAGGTATGTTATATTAATGAAATATGGGAGATAAATCAAACGTTAAACATGAAACTTTTTGATAAATAAATCATCTTAAATCAATTCAAAAAAATAAATAAATAAACCAAATCTTAAACCAGAACTAAAATTTTATTTTATATAATTTATTAAGTTGTTTGTTATATTTACAATATACTATTACTTTTAAAAAAAATATTTGTGATATTAAAAAAAAAAAACTTACTTCATAAAATATATGGATTTCTTTTTCGAACGACAATTATCAACGATGAAATATCAAATGTAAAATTAGTTAACAATTAATTTTTTAAATATATAATATAAAATTTTGTTTATATTTATCACGATTATAAAAAAAAAGGATTTATATATTCTACTGTAACATGATCATTTATTTTATTTTTTTTAACTAAAGGATCACCCAGAATTATATTTATCTATGTTTTTTTTTTCTTTGTTGATAAATAGTATATGAAAAAAGCCAAGCCTGATTAGGATTCGAACAATTTAAAAAAAAAAATCGTTCTTCCTATTAGGTCGGTTATTTAAATAACTTTTCTTAAAATCTAACCAACTTATTTTCAGTAGAAAATATTATTTTCCCATATAGAATTGCTAATTCAAGATCTATCGTAGATATAATAAGTAAAACTATATTTTTTCACTATACAGGTAAAAGTAATATAAATTATTGAAGTATAAATATAAGAATCTTTAATATAAATTAAAGAAGAGCTTTTTTTTACAATTAAAGTAATTTAATTGGTATATTAATTATTATCTATTAATAAATGCATCGAATTACATGAATTCTCAATTTCACTTAACGTTGTTTAACATCGGTGAGCTAAAAAAATCAGAATAGTATTGTCTGACTTTATCCTATTGGCATTATTCTTTCATCAATTCTTTTTTTTTTTGTGTCTTACATAGAACTCCACTTCCCGCCAAAAAAACGTTTTAAATTCTAATTATTTTTAATTTTATTCAGTAATAAATACGTAATCTTAACCAAGAAGTTTTTTTTTTTTGAATGAGTATTTCTTTTAAACCCTCTTCCATATTTAAACGAATTTTGAACTGGGTGAAAGTTAGTAATTCATTTGAAGAAGGGTAAGAGACTAAAAACAAGGTAGTGAAGAGTGATCCCCGATAAACTGTACAACTTAAATAAAATAATTTTAGTTAGAAATAGTGCTGGATAGTAATTTTCGAGACATGTTGGAGGATATTGACAACATAATAATTATTTTTTCTTCTCTAAAGTATTAAATGATAAGATATCAATATGAAAGAAGTTTTAGCTCTATTATCAATCTTTTGACTGATATAAATAATAAATTAACAGTTTAAAATTGTTCAATTTCATGAAAATGAAATTAAAAGCAATGCGATCGGTAGGCAAAAATGGAAAGTACATTTCTGTCAGTAATTTTTCTTATTTATTGTAAATCATATCATTATGCAATTTTGGATTTTATATTAATATGACTTTATTAATAATATTGCAAAATAATCAATCAACAGGTTTTTATTAGATTGCAATTTATTGAATGAGTATATTTATTTTAAGCGATCGACTGAAGTATTCTCTCCCATTAGCAGTGATGAAATGAGATGGGTTACTGCTGATGGCATTAGTGCTGTTACTGCTATTACTGTTATTATTATTACTATGACTACCGCATTTTCGGGTCAACTGTTTCGCCACGCGTCATTAGCGGATGAATGTCTGGTGTAAACTAAATAACGGTCATTAGGTGTGTTCAGTTAGCTGCTTTTACGTATTTTGACCAGGGTTTGTGTTGATATTGTGCGGTCAGTATTTCCACTCGGTTTCATAACCACTGTAGTAATAATATGTACATATGACTAAATCATTTTCAAAATAGTTACTCGGTTTGTTGTCATAATTATTGTAAAGTATACAACGTACAAGTACAGTTTAGTAAACATTTATATATCAATTCATCATTTTTCCACTGATCTAACTAATACTATACATTATATCGTAATAGAGCGTATAGTTAATTTAATATTACTTTATTTTAAGTTTATTTAGTAAATTATTTTTAATTTGTGGGCATATTTATAAAAACTAGATAAAATATTGCGTGACTTTCCCGGTAGAAAAGTTTAGAAGTTCAAAGATAATTGTTTAAAAATATTGAAAAAAATAAAGCACATCTTTTATGAAAGTAATGAAAAAACTGCTTTTCATTTTGATTTAGGATATATTATAGGTTCCAAAGCTAATTTATCTTTAATAGCCCTTTAAGTAATGAAGGAAATATTAAAAAAAAATTTAATAATAAAAATTAAAAGAGTACAGCCAACAAAAACAACAATAAAAATACATACTTTTTAGAGATGGGAAAATAAATTTCACTAAAAATATTCACATATAAGTTATGCTTAACAAATTTACTTAAGTAAAGATTCTATAAATCTACACCTCTTCAAGACTAAAGTAAGAAAAAAATTGTCAAAAAATATTTCTTCATTTTAAGTCCGGAGTCTATAATAATAATAATAAAAATATGAACATTTCTTTAATTTTTATATATGAACTATGTTACGTTCTATGTATTGAGAACATTGAAGGTTAGACACCAACATGGTCGCTTCGTTCTTACTATCCGATTACCACCATCGTATTCGGTTGCAGTAGAGAAACCAGGTAGTAGTCAGTACTAGACGAGACACCCGGACAGTAGCATGTAGTATTTCAATCACGTTAATTGCAACATACAACGTATCACTCATAAGTCTTTTATGTTATTACGCAAGTTTCTTATTCATAAGTGTTAATTTCAATATATTCAAGAAAATTATACTATTCAAGTTTATACTATGTTATACTATTATACCTTCAATGTCATCAACGCATATACTACAGTTTAAAACAATAAATAATCGTTTAACCAAGAGCTGGTCTTTATTCATTTAAAAACGACTACACCACATCAGCTACTGTACATAATATATACATATTGGTCCTCCGTGCATTTGTCTACAAATTTGTACAACTTTACATATTTATTGCTCCTCACGGCCGGATTGAAGCAGCTAAATCAACTTACAATCAACTAAAAAAATTAAATGGAAGGGAAATAGAGTAAAAGATTAAAAATATATATTTTAGTTTTAAGATTGCAGATTGGATATAATTTCTTCTTTGTTTTTATTATTTACATATGCATTGTTGTAGCAACAAATTTTTTTTAATAAAGTTTACTCTAAAATGCCTCTGAAAAGAATCGAAATTGAGTTTTTGCGATATCCACTCTTTAAAAATTTTAAAAATATAAAAGAAAAAATTAATTTGATCAATGCTCCATATGTACAAATATTTGAGCCAAATTTTAAGAAAATCGGTTTGGTCAATACTGAAATGTAGGTGTGTTTATTCCAAAATGTGTTTGACACACATTAAATGCACATTCATCATACATTTGTTTTTTTTCTTAGTCAAAATGAACGTATTACACTTTAAAATGTAAAATTTGGAAAAAACCCGACATCCCATTTTTGAAATGATCGTAACATATCAGTTCCCCTTTTAATATACTTGTTCTAGTTATATTCTCCGGGAAAGTAAACTTCAATTATCTCTAGGTCCATATTTCAAGTACTTCTGACCTTCATTCATACTACTTTCGCAGTGTCCATGTTTCAGCGCTAAACATTCTATAAACTTTGATAGTTTCTTCCTTAATGCTTTTATTGGTCCATAGTATAAAATAAAACCTTCTGCTCCTATTAAAACCTTTCGCCATTGCTACTTTAATTCTTATTTTTGTTGTATAATAATAACAATTCGTATTTCTGTTGTAAAAAATAACACAAATATATAGGCCTATATATATATGTAAATCCTATAGTATTAATGAATGAATATGTAATATGAGTGCGAATTAGTGTGTTCAGTTGAGCATAGCAGAAGTGACCGGCAAGAAATACTCCCTTATTACGAGGCGTGTTTTTAATGTAAGTATCGTTTTGAAATTAAAAAAAAACAAAAAACTTTTCATAATTATTTTATTTTTACATGAAAGCCAGTATCTAAATCTACTTTTCTACATAGTTACTTTCAATATTAAGGCACTTATCATACCGAACCACAAGCTTTTGTATTCCATCGTCATAAAAGTTTGCCGCCTGATTTAACAGCCACTGCAACACGGCCGTGAGCACAATTTTCGGTACTTTAACCGTTCATTAACAATTTCGTAAAGAATACTTCTTGAAACTTGAGGGAACTCCAGTGATACGAAGAAATCTTGAAGCGTCTGTTTTCTTTAATTTTTTCATTGACTTTTTGCACCAAATCGTCAGTGATCACTGAAGGTCGCCCACTACGTTCCTCGTCATGAACGTTTGTTCGCCAAACTTGAAAACTCTAACCCATTTCTGTACCATTCCATCACTCATAATGTTTTGTCGAAAGACTTCAGAAATCTGACTGTGAACTTCAACCGGTTTTTCACCTTCAGCACACAGAAAACGAATAACAGCACGTATTTCATAGTTGACGGGATTCTCAATTAGCAGCGGTATTTTAAATACGCAAAGTTAAATTTAAACACGATCGATTTTGACCGTAATGGCGTCTGTGACTTGCTAACATATGTAGGTACACAATGCGCATGTGCAAGACACCAACTGCAGCGCTGCATCGGCTTGATTTCAAAACGGTACTTACTTTAAAAATGCGCTTAGTACATTATAACTTTTATTAAAAGTAAATAACATAATTTTTTTGTCTTTGAAGTTAAATCAAAGGTGCTTCATACAGTATAATAAACTTTTGTGTTTTTTTATACTGTTCACTGTGGTTACTTTTAGTATTTAAAGGCTGACAGCCGTTTTTAAACCAATAAATTTATTTTAGAAAGCATATCCAGTTACAGAATTACAGTACAATATTTATATTCTCATATTAACAAAATTAAATAGGAAGAATTTCAAATTTTTTTATTTTTTACTGTGTAGTAAACTTAACTTGTTCTTAAATTTGTGTTTTTTTAAGCCGTAGAATCAATATTATACTAAATGTAATATTGTTAAAAGAATAATCACGTGATGTTAAAAGGAAAAAAAATTTCTGATTTATTTTCCATCTCTCCTATAATTGTTAAACTTAATAATAGAGAATATAAGAAAATTCTTTTCTCAATCATTACGTATAAGTTCTTTAATTATTATGTATAACCGCTTCATATCGATCAATCTTTGAAATCGTTTTTTTGAAATTACATCGTTTTTCGTTTTAGATATCGTACAAATGTATATGTACAGAAACCATATCTAATCTGGTTTTTAAGGAAACTTAATGAACTTAAGAAATTTTTTTTGTTAGTATTCCTATAATGTTTTTTATGGTCAGACTGATAAAATCAAAATATTAAAAACTCCTTGATAAACGTATGCTTAATTACTAATTTCATTAGATCAACATTGTTTGATGTACACTCTTATTAATACTATTGATTGACTATTTGTTAACTTATTAACACTTTGATTTACCTTTAATTCAAAGGTCTAAATTTATTATACTAAAAAACAGCTGTTTTTAGTTTTATTTTTTAAATTGGTAAGACTTTTTTTGTAGTTTTTTTCATCAAAATTGATATTTTTTTATCTTTCATAGAATTTATTAAATCAATTTTCTAAGAATAAATTTTCTACAAATTTTGATAAATCTTCACTGTAATATAATTGAAGTTTTGTGAAAGAAATAAATTTCTAAGAAAATTTTATGAACTAAGAGATGTTTTTCAACAAAAATTGTATACATATAGTACAAAAAATATCTCGAAAAAATTTAAATTATTTATTTAACTTAAATCGTAGTAAAAGCCCAGATAATGAGGATAATTATGTTTGTTTTCAATTGGTTGTATAAATAAACAGATTCACTTTGTATAGAATGTTTATTTAATTTTTAAATTGAGGAAATGATTTAATTTCTGATTTTACCTTTAATTTAAATGTTTGGATTTTTTATCCTCAATTTGTTATTTAAATGTTTTTAGCAAATTAATTTGAAATATATGCATTCAATATTTTTTTTTTTTTTCTGTTTCACCTCCGGAACCACCGTTAGGTTATATCTTCAGAGGATGAGATGAACGAATTGTAGCGT
>JAAAKQ030040923.1:4061-16717 GCA_010016005.3 Zanna intricata
GCCGCCCCTATCGTGATCGCAGTTCTACGTCAGCCTGCCGCGGTCTCGGATGAGCCCGCGGTTCCTCAGGTATGCGTCCACTGAGAAAGTATCGAGGCACGTGGAATGTTCCAGGGGTCGAATCAACCACCGGGCGAAGTTCAACGCGTTTTTCACGTCCAACGTAACGAAAAGGACCAAATGGCGCGAAAAATGATTGTGGTCCTCCGCTCGTCACATTGCTTCAACAACCTCTTGGACTGCGTCTAGGGTCGACCGATCCCGTCGGAAACCGTACTGGTTGGGTGACAGGCACCTGCCTGATTCATCGCCGCAACCAGTCTTTTCTTTATCAGCTTCTCCAATACCTTCCCAGCTATGTCAAGCATACGCAATGGGCGTTAAGAGGACGGCGACTCGGGGTTCTCCATTGCCCTTGGGAATCAGTGCAAGACGCGCGCTCTTCCATCTGGCGCTGAAAGCCCCAGCCTCCAGACAAGCGTTCGCATCCGTACGGTACCTTGCCCTTGCGCCACTCGTCTTAGTCGAAGACAGTCTCGGCGCAGCCCCGCAATCTCCGATGTCCACCGTACACGGGTTGCTTCTAATGCCTTGGCCTACCGTGGGGCATAGAGACGTCGCACGCAGAAGCGATCAGCCGCATGGTCGAAGCAAATACGGCTTCAGCGCTAGCGTCAGAATCCCCCTCGTTGGTGGCGTTTTCACAGGCTATAACCCCTGACCAGATCTTCACTGTGAATTTGTTCTCATCGATCTTATTAACATTATATTTTTTCACCAGCCTTGGGGACCTAGGGCGCTCCCGTGCGCCATCTAGGACTCTAAAGGAGATGTGTTGGTGGTCACTAACGGTGTAATCTTCGAGGACTCTCCAGTCTTGGATGAGCGTGATCAGCTCTTCAGAGGTGAGGAAAATATCTGGAATGGTCTCCAAATATCCTGAATGGCGGAACATCGTCGTATTCCCTGTATTGAGGATAACGAGTCCAGTATTTGCCGCCATGTCCAAAATGTATTTCCCTCTGGAGTCGGTATGCGCCATACTCCACTCCACCGCCCTGGAGTTCAAGTCTCCAGCTACCACCAACCAACCAGGGGCAGCAGGGATTACATTATCTAGCGCGTCAACCTTCCGGCGCAAGTCCACATTTGGGGTGAGGTAACAACTAAAAATCGTCACTTCACCGCAGCAGACCCAAATGAACCTCTCGCTTGCGCCGTACCTCCGAACTTGGGCTCACTGCAATACGGAATCCATATCTCGGCAGTCCCGAGCGAGTCCCGGAACCGTTGGCAGTTCTTCGCGGTCCCTATACTGCTCGATGATCAGCACTAAGTCGGCCTCCCTGTCCCTGGCTAGCTGTAGCAGCAAGTCATCGGCTAGCCGCCTCCTATTGAGATTGGCTTGTAGAACGTTCTACATTCTAACGAAGCCATGGAGCAGGCGAGGTTCTCCTCGCCTGCTCCATGGCTCCCCGGAAGACGTGATATTCTCTTGTTCCGGGTGCGTGGGCCAGCTGCTGGGAGCCCACGCCGTTGCCTAGGCAGAGCATGCACCGAATGGGAGCGGAACACTCCTAAGTTTTGTGCTCCCTTATCCCGCACTTATGGTAGAGCCGGCTCCTGTCAGGGCCCTTACATCCATGAGCCAGATGCCCATACCCACTGCACCTGAAACACCGAGGGGGACCTGTGCCCTAGGCCTAATCTGACAGTACACCGAGCCAAACCTTATCTTGGGTTGACTGAGTAGTCTGGGAGCAGGTTTCTCTCCAAGCTCTATTATCGCTCCAAGCTCTATTATCGCCCTCTCTGCCCCCTGGCATTTGCTTTGGTAAGACTGACCCGGCAGTCTCCTACATCTCCAAAGTCTCTTTCTAATGCGACTACAAATCTTCCTGCCACACCTGTCGAACGCCTTGGCCACATCCAAGAAGGCGGCCACAGTGACCATCTTCCGGTTGAGACCAGTGGCCATGATGTCCACGTTGGTGCGTGGTCGAGTGTCCTCGCCAAATCTGCAATAATTACGTGCAATTAAGTACAGAGCTACCATCTTACAGAAAATAGAAATTTAAAAAATCATTAACGCAGCCCTTTTAAAATACAAATTCCCAGTACTTTTTTGACAGAAGGGGTATATAATCATTTTTTTCTACGAAAATTATTATTTTTTCAATAACTTACTGTGAAAGCTAATTTTCATTTAAAGGTTTTATTGTCCGTAATCATTCAACAGCAATGTACATACATTTAAAAGAGAAAACAGTGCGTCTGTTTTTATATTTGTATCGATGTTGCTTAAAAGGCTGAATAATTCTTTCACCTGAGTATTTTTTAAATACTGAGGAAGATATTAGGTATCAATTTATCTAGATAATTTCATTACTATGCTTAGTGGCGCTAAAATGGGAGCGTGTTGTATTTTATAGTTTTTTAAGTTCGGGATTACGAAGTATGGTTTAACCGAATATAATATTCAAGTTTGAAGATATAAATGCACAAAAAAAAAATAATAAGCTCATGTCTATTTCAATTTTTTTTATTCATAAGTCCTTTAGGAAGCAGTAATGAGTTTTTGCCTTTTTTATTTCTTGTTCGGGGTTATATTTTGTAAGTCTGAAATGAAAGAGGTATAATTGAGATTTTCTGCGTGTGTCCACATGTGTTATATTGAGATGTTACTTTCCTAGTATCACAGCTCTTGAGCTATACAAAGCTAATTGCTCTTGAGCTGCAAGAAGGAAGAATGTATGGTAATCAGTCAAAAAATTGAGTATAGTTTTTTGAATTTCTTGACAACTAATATGACATAGGAACCCAAAAAAACAAAAAAAGAAGGAAGTAATTTTCGTAATGTAAGGGAGGAATCGTTTTTGTGTTTGAAGCTTAAAAACCTTTGACTGGATAAACCAATTTTGATAAAAATTTGTGGATTATTATATGGGAGAAGTGGTTACAATTTGGAATCAATATCTCCAGGGATTGTGGAGTTTTTTGGAGATCAATTTTCTCAATATTTTGCAAACATAACCCTGTTCTGTATTAAGTTCAGAACATAAGTGCATGCTTATCTTACTATTTCTAAAAAAAAATTTGCACCAAAATTTCCTTCTTCCCCAAAAATTGAAAAATCTACATTTTCACTTATCACATATATTTTAACAGATTTTTTAAAATGTGTTCTTCCTAGGTATAGTATTAGTGCAAGCATCCCAAAAAAATACTTTGGGGAGCTGTTCTAAGTTTAAAAATATAGATTTAAAAAATTGTTTAAAACAAACATTTTTGGTTTATTTAAACTTTATATTAAAAGTATTATATTATTATTATTAAAATAAAAAAATACCCATTTTTGAAATTTTAAACCTTTTTGGTTTATTTACATATATAATGATAATTTTACAATAAAACTTCATCATAAATTATCTCTAATCCAAAAAAAAAAAGAAATCTCAAGTAACTTTTTTCTTGTTTAATTATTTTTCCGCTATGTTAAGAATAAATAACAAATTCCGAGAAGGCATTACAACTTGGCTGTCAGAATTTTATTAATTAGTTTAACAAAGGCTGAGCCGAAGATAAATTTTTTTATGTAATTTAGCCTTTCATTAACACCCATAGGAATGGGGAGTACAAATAATTTCTCAATTTAAAAATTTCTGGTAAGATTTTAAAACTGATCCTATACTTACTGAAATAGAGAAAAGGTATTTCAATAAATATCAGGTTTATAAATCGGAAGATTTTTCTACAGTTATTACATCAACATATTTTGTACTTTTAAGGGTTACCTTCTGAAGCTTTTGAAAGCAATTTTCCCAGTCTCAATTAGAGAACGCTTATTCAGAGTAAAAAAATCAAATTCCTTTGGAAATTGTGCTTTATAAAATTTTTTTCAGAACTGTTATTAGAAATGGTATTCCTTAAAAACTAAAAAACACGTTCACGGAAATTTTTATGGTCCCAACTTGTTTGAAATATAGGACCACCCCTTAATTATTTTTTTTACCACCTGATCCCATTTAAAAAAAATAAATAATAAAATTGGTTTTGTGTTTATAGAATTAATATTTTCTGATTTCTGAAACAGAGAAGTAATAAAAAATACTTAGCATTTAGATTCTATTATTTTTGCAGCGATTGATCAGAATTACAAAAGTGAAATGCGGGAAAAATGAAATATGTCTAATTTTTGCGTATTGTAACCAATAAATAGATTATATAAGTCCATTTTATTGTTACAGGTATCAGTCGGCTGAACTAACAGAAGAATGTAACATTATCGGACCGGAATTTTTAACTAAATTTGATGAAGTTGAATATTTTAGCAATTTGTTTTATGTATTAAACGATCGATTAAACGAAGCGATTTCAAAACAACAAAACAACTCGTTTAATATGATCATGTTAATCGGCAATACCGGTGCCGGAAAAAGTACTTTATCTCAGTTAATATCTGGGAACAATGAAAAACTTCTCTCTGTCGAAACATCACCTGATTCAGGGGATTATATTATAACAGATAATGATAAAATCGGTACAGATACAGTAGTGTCGACTACATTGATTCCTAATTTGATAATAGATTCGGAAACCGGGAATATTGTTTGTGATAGTCCAGGATTCAAAGACACTCGAAGTCCTATACACGAACTAGTTGCTGCGTCTTCGATGGTAAAAGTTTTAAATAGTTCTGCAAAGATAAAAATTGTTTTAGTTGTACCACAAACATCTTTGACGAAAGGCTCCTACAGAGAAGATTTCACTAATCTTTTGAAACAAACAACAAATTTTGTGAAAGATGTACATAAATATAAGAAAAGCTTCTACTTAATAGCGACCAAAGGAAATTTGTATACGTTTAAAAAGGGTATGATAATACCGGCGTCTGAAGAATCTGTTGTACAGGGAATAAGTTTTTTTTTAAATGAAATTGTTTTGAGTTTGGAAAATTCGACCTCTTTAGTAAATGGTACTAATCGTTTAGATGAAATTACTGTAGTAAAGAGCTTATTAGATGATTCGCAATCGAGAATTAAATTATTTAGGAAACCTTCTCAGGAAGGACCGTTAATAGAAATAACAGAAATAAATAATGAAAGAACTAAACTCAGAGAGGTATTATTATCTGATAATAATTTTTCTACAATAGAAGAAAACGATTTCGGTTTTTCGATATCGGATCGCGCAAAAGTTTATCTAGTCGAATTATTTTTACTAGTGGATAAATATGTTGCATCTTTATCCACTTTAATTTCAAGATATTTTGTAGATTTTTACCAAAATAAATTACACAACATTAAGCGGATCGATGAGAAAATAAAAGAATTAAAAATAATAAATACTGATATTAATAAATTAATAAATGAAATCAAAGGAATTGATGACGCTAAACCTAAAACGTACATAAATAGTATACAAAGTTTTATAGAAAGGAAAGATATTAATTACAAATGCAAAATGAATTTAAATAAAGCAGATATTTTAATAAATTTCCTTGATAATATCGATCATTTTTTAAATTCTTCTGAATACTCGTTTAAGACTGGTGAGTGGTCTGCCTCATTCAATACCTTAACTGATTTTGTTCGTACTGAAACGGAAAATAATTATCTAATAGAAGATGTGTTCCTTATATTAACCGGTTATGAGATTCAGAACAAAAAAACACAACTACTTCTTCCTCCGATAAATGAGTTCCAAAACGATACAGTAAATGCTATTAATGAAGAAAATATTCGTAGTTTCTTAACTTCTATTGATTTATATAAAAAATATAATGATTTGAAGTTAAACGAAAATACAGTGAAAATTCTTAGTTCACTTGTAAATATAACGGTAAAATCAGAAACTAAGATTTATTCCGTAAATGATGCGTTGTACGTTGAAGGATACATAGTGCGACTATCCGAAATCCAAGATCATCATTTTGAAAATAGGGACGAAATTAATAGTTTAGTAATATTAGCTATGCACACCGTATTCATTAATAAAGATCTCGACTTAGAGTGTTTAAAAGGAAAAGAAATACTTATTATAGCGCCTACATGGCATGTAGTCGGTACAAGAAGGATTAGTGTTGACGGGCATTCGGGTAAAAATTCTTATTTATCATATAAAGCCGGTCTCGGAGAAATCGGTAAAGACGGTGCGAACGGTGGAAGCGGAGGAATTTTCATGGGTGTCGGTATGAAATTTGAAAACGGACACAATTTGATTATCAGTGCAAATGGAGGAAGCGGTCAAAACGGCCAAAATGGAGGTGACGGTTTAGACGGTAGGGACGGATGGGATGGAGGAAGTTACTCGAGTTACCTCAGTGGAAATAACAATAAGGTTTATATAGTTTACAATAGTTATGTAAAAACAGAAGTCTACGAAGGTGTTCCTGGAACACCCGGAGGTGACAGTGGAGCTGGGGGTAAGGGAGGTAAAGGTGGTAAAAAAGGGACAGTCAATTTGACTAATGTAGGTCCTTATGCGAGCGGAATAAAAATCAAAATGGAAAATGGTAAAGATGGAAGAGACGGTGAAGACGGTATTCCTGGACACGGTGGTAAGGGAGGATGTGATGTTCATTATTCCGTTACGGAAGAATATTTTCTTTTCTTACCTGTATCATCTGCTAACAGGCAATCGTACGGGGCATGTCATGGTAGAAGTAGAAGTGGTTTTGTAAATCGGAATCGCAATCTATTCAGATGGCACCCGTCATCTTTTGATAAACCGGCCAAATCAAAAATATCCTGCTCCATTTTAGCGGCTTACACCGCCTCCTACAATAAATACGAATCTATATTATTTAATGCAAAGTTTGAAGAGTTCATAGATAATATTAATAAAAGTATTTTACGATGTTAATTTCACTCCTTGTAACAGAAGTTATGAACTCTTTCATTCAATATGATCGCAATTCTCATTAATTGCTTCACTAATAGGGAATGTGTCATCCAAGGTAAAAAAAAAAAAATATGTAGAACCTGTATTGAATTTCAATATTTTGTTATTTTTAATACTTACCGGCCGACATAGTTCTATTGCAGTAATCAGTAGAAAATTCAACATTTTTTAATAAATAATAATGCTTCCGATAGTGCGAAAATAGCTCACAGTTACATGTTGCAACGATGAGGTATGGAATGTGGCAGCGACACGTATTCAAAATATTTTACACTCGGTTCGTTCGAGTTTGATCAATATTTATACTGATAGAGAGCAGCAAGTTATGGACTATTTGAACTATCAAAGAGGCATTACTTTATTAACACAGAGTGCCAATTTTGTGTACTATAATCCATCTCCCTGATGTTGAAAACCGCACCGAGGCAAGAGATTAGGTCATATATTATCAAGATGAGTGAAAAATTATGTTAATATCTTAATTAATTTTATAAAATATATTCAGTGTTCTAATAATTTTTGTTGTTACTTTTTATTATGGATAAGGAGAAATTTTTAAAGAAAGAAGGACTATTAAGTCTGCCATTATAAGAATCAGTATGTTTACTGATAAGTTTGACGTTTCAGAGGATGATAATTATGCCCTACAAATCAAGTTAAGAAACCTTCTTGATTTATAGGAAAAATATGATGTTATACAGTCACACCTTGAAACTGACTTTGATGATGTTCGCTCATCAGATCGCATTCAAGTTGAAGATGATTTATCTACCATTGAATGTAAGTTGCAGTATCTGATAAATAATAATAAAAAGACAGTGAATCAAGAAGTTAATTTAAATTTAAAGACTAACCAAATCCAACTACAGCCAATTAACTTACTGGTATTTAAAGGCAATTTCTTACATTAGTAGCATAACTATCACATATTTAATGATCTAATACGTAGTAGAAATGACTTGACAAATTTACAAAAACTGCATTATCTTCATTCTTCCTTGAGGAGTGAAGCGCCTGCCGGTATTAAGAATTTGCCAATTACAAACGAATATTATGTAATCACATCAGATCTATTGAAAAAGAGATTTGATAATGAATATATAATTGCTTTTCATAATACTGATCGCATTTTAAAACTTAATGCTTTAAAAGGAGAATCTTTGGACACTTTGTCCAATTTTATTAATGAAGCATCATCTTATACCAATTAATATTTTTGAATTTTTGTGATTCAGTTTCTAGTTCCAAAATTTGATTACAACACCTTTAAAAGGTAAAGTGAAAAGTTTTATTATTCTTTTGAAATTTCTTTTAATTAAAAATTCCAAAAAAAATATTCAGATATAAGTGTTATAAATTTTACATTATTGAATGAAGGATTTTTTTCTATTCATTAATAGTTAAAGTCGCATATTAAATTTCAATATAATGTGTTGCTTACAAAAATGTGAAACAGTTAAGATTAGAAAGTTTCCTTTGAAAAGGATTATTAAGCCTTCAAGTTTGCTAAATTTACAATTTGATATATTTGCATGCTTTTTATAGATTTTTTGCCGAATTTTTTTTAAAGGAAAATTTAAAATATCTTTCTCCTTAAAAATTCAACATTATTCATCATCAATTCAATATTATTATAAACTGATAAATTCATTCGCTTGAATTTTTAAAAAAATTGTCTGCAAATGTTGATCCCAAATGAAATAATGTACAACCGATATGAACGCTACTTATATATTCCATGAGTTTAGTAGAATAATGAAAGTTATCGATTCAGCTTGAAGGATAAAAAAATAATACTGGTTGGACCTTTGTGCTTGACTTATCAATACTCAGTAATACGCAATCTTTTGTATCATCTTATTGAAATATAACAGCATAACATTTCATTCACATTGAATGTGATACATTTTACTTTATCATAAAAAAATAAATATTTTACAAATTAATTGTTTGGCTTACTTTAATTATATGCCTACGACATTATAAGACATCTTCGATTTATTATTTTGTAGTAGTGTAAGAAAAACGAATATTAATTTCTTCCTACAAATTGTTTATTTAAAAAAAAAAAAAAATAATAATAAACATCTATAATACACAAGAACATGCTGCAAACATTATGGTATAGCATACATTTAAATTACTACATGAAAAATAAAAATCCAGCAAAGGAAAAATAAAAGAACTCCCCGTCAGTATCTTCATTCGAGGCTTAAGACACAACCCTTGAATGGACTCAACAGCACTAAAACTTTTATCAATTCGCTGTTCAGGAATTAAACCTTTCTTAATAGAAAAGTAGATTCCGAGATATTTAAACTTTTCATCAAACATTTCACCTGTCTCCCATTCAGAAATTTAAAATTTAAAATTAATGCAATAAATTATTTATTTTAATACTTAATAAACTCATTAAAACATTTATCATAATTTAAGTTTAAACCAATCTTTAAAAGAAAATTTTCATCAGCGTCTAATTGAGCTTGAACTTGAGTAAGATGGTCACTCAACAAAACAAGATCATCCGCAAAGCCTATAGCACCAAAAGCACCGTTGCTCTCATTAAGTGTAAATTTAGAACAAATATAAAAAATAGGATCTATAACAAGATTAAATAAGAGACAAACGGCAATCCTGCTTAACACCACAATGAATTTTGACAGAATATTCACTGTCTGCCAAAGATGTTGTCACACCATTATACATTACTTTAATAAGATTAAAACGAGATTGTGAAAACCCACGAGCTAATAAACATCTAAAAATAGTGTCGTGAGATACAATATCAAACGCTTTAGACAAATCAAGCACGGTAAACGCTAAGCTTGCTTCCCGCCCCGCTCTTGCTGCACGGATTGCTTCATGTAGCACAAAGCAATTAGAAAATAAGCCATTACCAGGTTCAAATCCAACCTGACACGGTCAGCTTTATCTTCTGTCGAATACAATTCTCCAAAAGTCCAGCATATAGTCGCGCCAAGATTGGACCTATAATTATGGGCCTCCAAGAATTGGATTTGAAAGATCTTTGCCTGGTTTAGGTATAAAAATTGTACGGTTATTTAAAAATAATTTCGGATAATACTGGATAACAATTAATAATGTAAATAATTTTAAAAGAAATTACTCAATGCCCAAAATGAGTATTAAAAGGACGCAAACCATCAGAACCAAAAGATCCTGTCCGATTTAATTTTCGAATTCGAAATTTAATTTCATCTATACTTAAAGGAGGCATAATAAACTCAAAAGAAATTTTATCTAAAATCCGGTATTGAAATTTTTAAATACGCGACTCCCTCCCTCCCAAATTCATCACACATTGTATTTAATTCTTTAAGGGTAGGTTGTACTCGAATCTCAGTATCTTCGAGTTGGGATAAATTACTATCAACTACAATATCAGCTAATTTTGATGGTAAATTATTATATAATTCTTGAGTGCTGGTATATTTACGACATTTTTACCCCCAGCACTCAAAAAACACAACGAGCACTGAATACACTCCCGTTGTTGTAACGGAATTAAATACTTATGTTGCACAGTTAATGAATTATTAAAGACGTAAGGTCATTTTTAAAATAAGATTTTAAAATAAGATTATAAAATATATATATAATAAAAATAAATACAATTACTGTATAACATTTAAATAGGTAAAAATTTAAAACTAATTGAACTTACGCGCAACAAATAATACACCAATATAGCAGTCTACAAAATCATATAAAAAAAATCCACCTAAAAGCTAGTGAATCGCGCTAGTTTTTAGGATCATATTTAACATATGATCCTAAAAAGATCGAATGTGTCCGACTCACTACATTATATATCCGAGTGTATAGTTGTACCCACCGTGTGTATGTTTAAGAAGAAATAGTGTAAAATGTTGTTGTGTAGTTGTGAGATTGTATATGTTATAAATTGTGTAATTTTCTTTGTATAGAGTATGTGTATAGTGTAAGGTGTTCTCAAACACGGTGTGTAGTGGGAAGAAAAGCTGCAGAGGTTAGGACTGTGGGGACGCCAACCCCCCCAAATTCTTAAAGAATAAGATTCCCCGTCGGCTAGTCAGTATCTAATCGATTGTATAACTTTCCCAGTTTTCCCTTTTGCCTCAGATAAATTTTTAACTACAAGTACGCTTTAAGGTTTTAAATATTAAATTATGGAATATTTGGACGATTCAGTCTGGTCTTATGGGACCCACTTTAAAAAGTTGCCGCATCGTTGTCGATTATATTCATACTAGATATAGCAGGAGTTTCAATCTTAAAAATTACAATTTAAAAAAATATATTTTAAATACGGGTCTTATTCAGCTCCTTCGTTTTAGGTGGTTTAAATACTCGACTAAATTTTTTTGGAGTAATTTACTTTAGTCAATTAAAATTTAGTTTAATCAGTTGACCATGCTGCCTGGATGGAGAAAAGAGAGAGTCAATATTTATGCCAAATTTCAACTTTTTTGGTCAACGGTTTTTCGAGGTGTGAGTGAAAACCGTTTAAAAATAATGTTGAATATTCCACCCATTTAAACCCGGTTGATATAAAGCTTTTAAATTTTAAATAAATTAATAAGAGCAATTTTCATCTCTTAATCTCAATTTTCTACTATCATTATATAAAAGGCAAAAATAATCCATCCCCGTTTTTAATTTTGACCAAAATTAAGTAGCATCAATGTCCCATACATAGAAATTTTTTATCCATTTTCAAAGAATTTATGCTGAACCAGTCCGGATATGTTAATCAAAATACAGGTCAACACACGTACGTACGTAGGTACGTATGCACGTATGTGTTGACCTGTACCAAAAATTTTGGCCGATCGCTACTTTTCCTTTGTAGCTATGTTATTGTAGCAGCCAAAGAGCTGCAGCCTGGAAAGTAAATGTATAAAATTTCTTAACTAGGACTATAACCACTGTGAGCGTAGATCCCGTAATTTTTTTACGAAATAAGAAATAAGGCTAGAGAAAACAAGAAAATTAAAGAATACGTTTTTTGTCAAGCATAGTGAGAAAAGAAAAAGGAAGATCTTATTCCATCATGGGCTGTAGTTCAAGAAAAAAATTAGAAAAATAATTGTATATAACAGACTAAAATTTTAAATTCGGTGGGTTTGCGTCCAAAAACTGTAAATTCAAAAAAATGTTATAGTTGTTATTCATCATTAAATTATTATCAGCAGAAAATATTTTATTTCTCTCCTCTTTAACAAGTGAAGAAAAAACTGATAACAGCAACAATGCACCAGAGCATCGATGTGCAAAGGAAAGATAAAATTATTCAGTTATGGTCAGAGCAGACACGCTTTTAGCACCCCATAATTAAATTTTTTTTTAATATCTAAAAAAATTATTTTGTTAAATCCAATAAAATGAAACCAAGGATCAGAAAAAAAAACTTTTTTTGTTTATCAGAATTAAGAAAAGCGAAAGGTAAGTCTAGAAATATTTTACATCAACTCTATCTATGGGGGAACGCAATTAAAGTATTTTTGACTGTATGATAATAAAATATAAATCGTATTTTATGAGTCCATATATTTGAAGAATACAAAAGCAAGGAATTAATTATTGGAATGGGTGTCGTTCTTAATCAAATTTATCTATTTTTAATAAACAGTAGCAGTATTTGCATATTTATTTAATAAAAATTTAAGATATTATGTGCAACAGCACCTTTTATCACAGTTTTATTATTTATTTGTATTATAATTCTATTATTAGTTATTCTATTATTACTT
>JAAAKQ030040945.1:0-34459 GCA_010016005.3 Zanna intricata
AAATTAATTTTTGATGTAAGCAAATTATATTTCTGACTGAAAGCTTGTTTTGTCTGTGCTATTCGGCATTTTATATCACTCCTGCTTCTTTCATCTTTAGTAATTCTACTTTCCAAGTTACAAAATTCTTCTACCTAAGTAGAAGAATTCCTATTTTTTATATTCCTAAATGTTCCTATTTTTATATTCAGTGGTCCATCTACATTATTTCTACTACATTTCATTACTTTCGTTTTATTCTTATTTATTTGCATGTGATAATTGTTGCATAGGACTTCCTCCATGCCATTCAAAAAATCTCCTAAATCTTTCTTGCTCTCTGCTAGAATTACTATATCATCAGCAAATCGTAGCATGTTTATCTTTTCACCTTACACTGTTACTCCGGTGCTAAATTGTTCTTTAATTTTATTAACTGCAAGTTCTATGTAAAGATTAAAAAGTAACGGGGATGGGGAACATCCTTGTCGTCTCCCTTTTTTATTACCACTTCTTTTGTATGTTCTTTGATTATTACTGTTGCAGTTTGGTTCCTGTAAATGTTAGAAATTATTCTTCTACCTATACTTCAACCCTAAATTTTTAAAATTGTGAACATTCTATTCCAGTCTACGTTATCAAATACCTTTTCTAAATCTATAAATGTCATGTATGTCAATATTATGCAGTAACAACAAGTAAATAATAAATATTACAAATTTATTTTATAAAATTATGTAATTTTTAAATTTGTCTACCAGAGGAAACTCAATGAAATTAAAAAAAAAAGAAAAAACTGATAAAGGCTTGAGTTGATAATATAAAAAAAATCATATCTTTTGAAAACTTCATCTCTTATTTTTTGAAGTCTTTTAAAAAGAATAAGTTTAATAAAAATAAATGTAAAAATAACAAAGTCAGAATTTTAATCTACAATGCAATATATTTGAGCTAAATTGATCTACTATTTAAGAAAAGCCTAAAATGTGTATTTTATTATTAGTTTGTCAGAAAACATGATTAAAGAAAAGAATTCAATTGGAAGATCATAAATTTGTATATAAAAATTAGGGTTTTTTTTTTTTTTTAATATTATTAATGAAGCCATGAAAACTGAAGAGAATTTAAGTTTTATTTTGGAGAGAATTATGAAATATTATTTTTAATGCTTGTATTCTTTAAATAACTTGTTAATAATTACTGTATTTAATATTATTGACTAATGGTAATGAATAATAATAATAATAACTGTGGCCATGTGGATTTAATTTAATAAGTGGTTATAATTTTAAACTGATTTCTGGCGTTTTATCTATCGTACTTGCTCACTGATATTCATATATTCTAAGCCGTTGGACTATAAAATTTTCAAATTAAATTGTAGTAGTCTAAAATCATAACAATTTTTAAAAAGAAAAGAAATCAGTACATTGATAATTGCTGAATAGTGCAGCTGCCTCAACTTCTTCAATAGAAGAATATTATGTATGGGAGATAAAAAAGTTTTTTTTTTGTTTAATATTATTATTAAAGTAATATTGTAAGTAGTATTTAATATTATTATTGAGTTAGATGCTTGTTAATGTTCTTTTTCTTATGTACTTCATTCATTGGATGTAATTAATGGTAGTCTCTCTGATTTGTGGGTCAACAACTGAAAACTAATGTTAGCTAAACTTGGTATTTATAGCCCTATATAAAATTTATAATATTAAAAATAAAATTAAAAATTAAAACGGTTGATTAAAAATCATCATTGCTGATGAGAAAAAAAATTATCAGCGATTGTCAAAATGTTTTATTAAAGTTATTATCTTTTTAATGAGATGCTCTGTGAACCATAATGTTATATTTCATTTAACTCAATGGTTTGTAATGATCCAACTCGATAACAAAGTATTAAATAGCATTCATTTCCTTTATCAGTTGAAATATACAAGTATACAGTTTAAATATACAGTTGGTGAATAATAGCTATTTTAATTAATGTCAGTTAAAGTACAAAAGAAGTTAGGTTACTGAAGAAAATTGTAAACTATGTCAATTTAAAATCATCTGTATATCTGAATTAGCAGTAGTTCTATAATAAGATATTTGAAGTAAAGATGAAAAATATATTGATATTGAAATTATGGGTAATAAACCAGTTTCTGTGATCATCATTTATATTTCTCATTTAATACATGTCAGATATATTTTACGCCCCTCTCTCTCTCTCTCTCTTTTTTTTTTTTTTTTTTTTTTCTGTTTAGCCTCCGTAACTACCGTAAGGTATTACTTCAGAGGATGATATGTATGAATGTGAATGAACTGTAGTCTTGTACAGTCTCAGGTCGACCACTCCCTGAGAAGTGTGGTTAATTAAGATATATCTTACCTGCATATATATTTGTCTGCTTTTTTTAATAATGACCATATCAATTGATTCTTATAAAAAGAAAAAAAAGTTGCACCATCCACTTATCCACTAATTCATCTTGAACTGGCTTGTTAATAGTGTATACTGATGGAGCGAAGCAGGACAATACCGTAGGTTGCCTATTCGTAGTTAACAATCGAACATATACGTTTGGTCTGCCCGGTATCACAAGAGTAATTACTGCTGAACTGTACGTGATAAACAAGTCTCTTAATATCATTAACCCCATGTACCGCCATATTCTTATTTGTAGTGACTCGTACAGTGCTCTCCAAGCTGTAGAAAACTTTTATTCCAGACATCCTATCATCATAGAAATATATAATGCAATCGGCGAGTTGAACCATCGCAACACACGAGTGAGTTTCTGCTGGATCCCTAGCCATGTGGGAATTCCGGGAAATGAACGTGCAGATTCTGCAGCTAGGAACGCATGTAGTCAACCGTGTTTCACTACACGTGTTACTGCATGCGACGTTATCGATCATCTAAAACTCACTCTTCGCGCAAAGTGGCAAAACAACTGGACAGCCACAGTCGATAATAAACTGCGCCATATTAAAAAAGTACAGTGTTGCCATGGAACTCCTCGCGCAGATGCATTCGTCGAGAAGAAGTAGTCCTTCGCCGATTGTGGATAGGTCATATGAGAGCCACCCATGGGTATTTGATGTCAGGAGAGAATAAACCACAGTGTGTAAGATGCAACTGCTGCTTAACTGTGCATCATATTTTGTTAGACTGCATATGTTATGCTGCCTTTCGTCACAAATTTAAGCTACCAGGAAGCATTCGCCACAATCTTGCAAATGACCAGTACATTGTAGACTGGGTTTTCCTATTGCTGCGATGTATAAGTATTTTTAATAAATTTTAATTTTTTATAGTTTTTTTGTCATCTGTTAATGGGCCTTTTACACCCCTTACAGATTTTTAATGAAATGTGATATAAGTTTTAAGGGTTTAGTTATTTTTGTTTATTACTTTTAGTTAGTTGTAAGTTTTAGTTTTTATCTGTGATATTAGTTTTAACCTTTTTACCATTCTTAAATTTTAGTTTAGTTTTATCTGTGATATTAGTTTTAACTTCTACTGTTTTTAAATTTTAATCTAGTTTTAGTTTTAAAAATTTATTTTTAACTGTGATATTAGTTGTAAGTTTTTAATAAAAATAGTTTTTAAGTTTGATATCAATAGTTTTATTCCGGGCGATGATAACATGGAGATGTTCTTCACCCATGAAAAACACCAAAAAAAAAACTGGCTTGTTAATCATTTTATTAATCGTAATGAAATGAAATTTCATGCATTTTATGTCCTCATAAAAAACACAAACTTCAATACAATTATTGTAGCATTTCACTAATTTCTTCATTCCATGTTCAAAAAACTGTGCCATCAGTGATTTAATCTATTTTTGATAATGCTATTTTTCAATTTGTCATCATCGTTTTATGATGCAAGTCATTGTTTTAAGCTGAAGAAAAAGAAAATAATCACTGAAAGCTAAGTTGGAGTTATAGGGTTGGATGATTAAAGAATTTCCAATGAAATTTTTCCATTTGGCTCATTGCCTGATTTGCTGTTTGTGGTGTCAGACGTTGTTATGCAAAAACAAACTCCCATAGAATACCATTCCACTTTGTTTTTCATTGCTCTACTAGTTTGTTTCCATTTTTTGCAATATGTATTTGCATTCACAGTAATTCCACAATCACAAAATTTGACTGACAAGGCACCCTTTTTGTCTTAAAAAAACTGTAGCCATGATTCTTTATGTACTGTTCTTGTTTGAACTTGTTCGGTCTGGGAGATGATGAATGTCACCAACACATAGACTGCTACTCTTAGTCTCTACATTCGAATAAGAAATTAAGGTCCTCCCATGTAACAATGTCCTCACCTTCATTTTTATAATCCGCAAAAATTAATCTGCTGCAGCAAGTCATTTTTCCTTACGTGTATTGTTAAGATCTGTAACACCCATCAAGCTCAAAATTTTTTATTTCCAATTTTTCAGTCAAAACTTTGTAAATTAAAGATTGTGAAATACCAAAGACAAGTGTGACATAATGAAATGTTGGTTTTTTCTAATATTTTCTTCAGTTTTTTCAATCGGATCATCAAAAGCCTGCTGCTGTGCTCTTCATCATGAATGTTTGTTCACTCTTTTTGGCACCACTACAAACAAATGTCACCACTGTCTTACTTTAGCATTACTCATAATATTTGGCACATAAATATCACAAATTTGCATGTAAATTTCAGCTGCAGACTTGTTTTTTGGCATCAAAAATTGGATTACTTATCATACTTCACACTTGACAAGATAAAAAAATTGTAGTACTCATTAAGTGGAATATTAACAGTTTTTCATGGTTTCCACATCTCTCCTTGTAGCCATTAATAATTATCTGCTCATGCAGAATATAAAATATTTAAAGTAAACATCCTAACTGGGAAAATGTGCAATAGAATCGTTTAAGATCTGCAATACCCATCAAGCTCACAATTTTTTTAGACAAAAATTTGTAAATCAAAGATTGTGAAATATCAAAGACAAGTGTGACCTAATGAAATGTTCGTTTTTTCTATTATTTTCTTCATTTTTTTCAATCGGATCATATAGAAGAATGGAAAAAATTTTCTTATCTAATTGTTTTTGTTTGTTTGCAGGTTACATACTTTGTTCGTGAATTACATAGGTTAAAAGGGGGCGTTAATACAATGGTTGGTGGCGATAATGAAGGATCTTTAGTTATTAGTGCTCAAGGACCAAATTTGTTTGGTGGTGCTGAACGACTGCATGCTGAATATAGTTATGGTTCAAGGCGGAGTAGAACGTTTAATGTTGGTTTTTATAAACCTTTCTTCCTTGACCTTGATGTTGTGTAAGATACTGTTTTTGTTTCTGTAGTCTTCTTATTGATTAAAAAAATAAAATTATTAATTTTTGGGATTGTATTTTAAAATTGTGCTTATAAAATATGGCTTATTGCTCAATTTGCTTCAGTGGTTGACATTGCCCTTTTTTTTTTTTTATATAGTGTCATTTATTTAATCCCACTAACCAGTGTCTCCCTAAAACAAAGCCATTTTAATACAATTAAGAGTAAGTATAATAGTAATTGGATTTGGATAGGCAATCTGGTAGCATCACAGGACAGATATCTTAGCTTAATGTGGTTATATGATGAGGACACATTAGGCACTTTCTGTACATTTAAGTACGAGGGTTATTTTTTTTCAAGATCCGATCGGCCACGTAATTAAAATCACAGCACAGTGAAAATAAAAAAATTTTTATTTGTAACAAGTAGTTTCATAGTTACGCTATTTCTCTACATAGTCACCACTCTGATTTAGACATTTGTCATAGCGTGGTACCAACTTTCCAATACCCTCTTCATAGAACAGAGCGGCCTGTGTTTTCAGCCATGTTTCTGCACTGGTCTGCAACTCGATGTCTGTGCCAAAATGTTGTCCTCCTAGCCAGAGTTTCATGTAAGCAAAGAGATGAAAATCGGATGGAGCCAAGTCCAGGCTGTATGATGGATGATCAAACACTTCCCAATGAAAACGCTGCAGGAGCTTCTTTGTTACAGCTGCAGTGTGTGGCCCAGCATTGTCATGGAGAAAGACAATGCCTAATGACAACATTTCTCAAAGGGCATTCAGGGCTTAACCTGAATTGCCCTTTGTAGATGTTGAAGAGTCACGCAGTATGAGGCTGCAGTGATGGTCGTGCCACGTTCATTGAATTCCACCAAGAGAACTCCATTCCGGTCCCAGAATACAGTAGCCATACACTTTCTGTTGGAGAAGGTCCGCTTGAACTTCTTTGGTTTACTGGGAGAATGAGAATGCATCCACTTTTTGGATTGTTCTTTAGTTTCGAAATTGACCCATGTCTCGTCCCCTGTGACAATTTTGTTCAAAAAATCTCCTTCATTGTAGTAGCGCTGGAGAAACATTAGGGAGGCATCCATTCTCATTGTTTTGTGATGGTTGGACAGCATCTTGGGTACCCATCTCGCACACAGTTTGCAGTACTGAAGTCTCTCACTCACAATGGTGTAGAGAGCAGACCTTGAAATTTCAGGAAACGAATCACTTGATACAGAAATGGTGAACTGACGATTTTCTCGAATTGCCTCATCCACTCGCTCGATGAGATCATCGGTTGACACTTGCTTTCTTCCTTGACCGCCTGCATCATAAACATCTGTACATCCTGCTTTAAAGTTCCTGCACCATTGTTCAGAACTAACGAAGTGATGCGGCATGATTGAAGGCCATACTAGAGATACTGCGCAACACATATGCAAAAAGGTTTATCCGATTTTTGCGCTGGTTTTTATTTCACGACTGATCAGACCTTGAAAAAAAAATAACCCTCGTACATCATATGTTACTGAAATATTTACAGTACCATGTATCTGTAATATACATTTTACATTACACTTATGGAGGGGGGGAAACATTCCTGCTATACTTACTTACTTTTAACAGTTTAATTTTTTTTCATCTAAGAACTTGTATTGAAATTACAAAAAATATGCTAATCCAAAATTCCAAAAATATGTTAAGGAATTTCATCCTATATATATTTATTTATTTTAAAATTAAGTATATTAAGTGATATGAAAAAAACTAGAGGTGAATAAAAGTGAATTTGTTTCACTCAGTTTGTTTGTTAGTAATTTTTTATAGCAAAAAAAGTAGAGCATTACCAAATCCAATTTTACTCTCCGTAACTATAATAAAGATAATTAATTATACATTTGTTGGAATTAATTCTTTCTAACTAATTATGCATCTTTCTGTCAGTGTTAAACTGCATTTAAAGATAGGTTTGTAATTATTGACGAATTGAATAAATATTGTTAGTTGATGTGTTGGAATATGAAAAATAGGTAGTTGAACTAAATCCCATTTTTGAGGTGTAAATAATGTTAAAGGGTGTCCATAAAATAAACACTGAAATTATTTCTATTATTACATTTTCATAGTTTGTTTTTAATAAAAAAAAGTATATTTCAGTCTTGATGGGAAAAAATTGAAATAATATCTTTACTATAAAAAAAAAAAAATACATTCAAATTTAAACCTATATCAGACATAAATTGAAAAAAGAAAAATTACAAGTATTTTACTTGAAAAAAACAATGTTTATTTATAAAGAAATTATTTTTTTAAAACAATGTCACAAATCAGCTGTTAACTGTTTTGTTACCTGTTATTAATATAAATCAGCAGTAACAGACAATAATGTAGAATTTGTAAATTAATTCTGTCACTCACTTAAATTTTTTCCTTAAGAATTTTTAATTCTATGGTTTTTCATCTTTAATATGTAAACTTAAATAATTTTTGTTAAATATTAATGTATGTCTAATAAAAAAAACAAGTTCCAGTAAGTATTGAATATTTTTAAATTCTTTTGCAGGATGAAATTTTATAAGAATTTCTTGTTAAAACATATTTCTTATTTATCTTCCATTTTTAATTCTGCTTCTTTACATGACTTATAATTTTTTTCATTATTTTATTAGTTAAAATAAAATTTTAATTATAAATGTAAAAAAAAAAAAATATATATATATATTTTACTGTTAATAAAACAATTTTATTTTGATGGGATATTTGTCACCATGCAATAATTTTTTTGCCACTAAGAAGAAAAAGATTGATTGTGAGGTTAAATAAAATGGAAGTAGGAGCTAGGAGAACAAAAATATACAGCTAAATTATATTGTAATATTCTCATTTTATAAAATTGAAAATGTCTGTGAAACAACCAGTGCAGAAATAGAACAGGAAATACATTTTTAAGGTCAGAATTTTGCTCTTTTGAGTATATCAGGGGAAAATTTGCTAATATAAGTCGTCTAAAATCTTATTCATAATATTATGGAATTTAATAAATTATAATTTGTTGTTAAAGACACCTACTAGTAAAATAGCAAAACTAGTATTTTCATTAAAAATAAATAAGTTGTTACGTAAACCCGGTATTTTTATTGAATTTAACAAAAACAAAAAATTTTTACTTTTCAAAAAGATGCCTGCTGCCGATCTGTAGTTAGTCAGTTAGTTGATAGATGGTAAAACTAAAAGGAGAAAATATATAAATAGCAAATGGTTTTTTACTTAAATACATACATTGTTGCAATATCATTAAAATAATACAATATGACCAAACTTAATCTACACTTGCTAGAAGGTTAGCAAGCGTAGATTAAGCTTTGTTAGATTTATTTATTTTTTATTATTATATAAAGTTAGGTGTTTTAAAGTTATGTTGCAAGACCTGGTTTAGAAAAAATTTTGCTATATTTTTTTCTTGCGAGTTCATCTGTAATATCAACTTATTTATTTTCTCCTTTCCCTAGAGCCATCTAACAACTAACTACCATAGCAATTGACTAATTACAGATCAACTGCAGGCATCTTTTTGAAAAGTACCTATAAAATTCGATTAAAGTGATTATATTGTGGAAGATGAGAAAATGTAATAAATTCTTTTAACAAACTTGAAACAGATGAAACATATAAAATATAAAGAAAGATGTAACATGTATAGTAAAATAAAGCTGAATTGCCAATGTCCCACATCAATTTCCCACTCGCAATGATATCTTGAATTCTGTGGCCTAAGAATTAAAAAATATCTAGTTTAATGTGGATTATGCTACATTTAGCTATTATATTGCAAGACCTGGTTTACAAAAATATTTGCTATATTTTTTTGATGTAATGTGAGTTCATCTGTAATATCAATAAGCCTAGTAAAAATTGTTATACTGCCATTTATTTTTTTTATTTATTGACATTTCCATTTACTAAATCTATGCTAAAAACACAAATGACAGTTGCAAGTTGTTGGATTGATACTACGCAAAGTTGATTGTAGATTTCAAATTGAAATATAGAAATAACGTGTTGACAGAGCAATATTGTATGATACCATCAAAGTATGGATGCAAATGTTTGAAGGTAGATTATAAATAGAAAATTAAATATTTCATCATAGTTTACTTATTTGAAGTGCAGATCCGTTGCAGGAGAATTCACTGAAGTAAAATGCCCAGTTACAAAATTTATATCGTTGTAAACATTCAATAACAAATGAATATTACATTTATTATTCCACCTGATAGAAATGACCATTAGAATGGGTTTAGAAACATAGAGACATACATATCATCCTCATTCAGAGGATGAATGAGGATGATATGATGAGTATGAATGTAAATGAAGCGTAGTCTTGTACAATCTCAGGTCGACCATTCCTGAGAAATATGATAATTAAAAATCAACCAAAGAACAATGGTATCCACAATCTAGTATTCAAGTCCATATAAAAGTAACTGTCTTTACTAGGATTTGAACTTTAGAACTCTCAACTTTTAAATCAGCTGATTTGCGATGTTGTGTTAACCCCTAGACCAGCCCGGTGGGCTAAGGGAGTTTATAAGGCAATCAACATTACGATATATTCATATGGCATTTATGTTGGCTATCACGATGTAGTGTGCCAATTTCAAGACGTGCTGTAAAAGATTACTTGATGTAATGAGCTAATTTCAGGACCAGTGCTGTAAAATATATTTTTACTGATAACGTATAAATGCTATACTTCGGAATTTTAAACTTTTAAACTATCCATCATTTGGAGCATTTAGTGATTATTTAACTTATTAGTGATTTTATCAATAAATTTACATATGAAAATCACTGCGATTGCATTTGAATTATAAGTTATAAGATGTATAAATGATTTTCTTACATGAATGTATTTCATTGTTTATTTTTTTTTTTTTTCAGGTTTTCTGCAAATATATTTCAGCAGGAGGCTGAATGGCCTTCGTCTGGTTATAAGATAATTGATCGTGGTTCAAGTTTAGACTTATCTTTCTTTTCTCTTAATAAGGTAAATAAATCTGCTTTTATTTTTCATTTCTCTTTTATATAATGTTACAAGGTATGTTTCTAAAGTACTGTTTTGAAATCAACCCGATGCAGCACTGTGGTCGGTGTCTTGCACTTGCGCATTGTGTACCTACATCTGTTGGCAAGCCACAGACGCCATTACAGCCAAAATCGATCGTGTTTACGTTTACTTTTGCATATTTAAAATGCCTCTGCCAATTGAGAATCCCGCCGACTGTGAAATACGTGCTGTTATTCGTTTTTTATGTGTGCTGAAGGTGAAAAACTAGTTGAAATTTACTGTCAGATTGGTGGACATTTCTATGGACAAAACATTATGAGTGATTGAATGGTAAGGAGATGGGTTAGAGCTTTCAAGGATGGCCGAACAAACATTCATGACAAGGAACGTAGTGGCGACCTTCAGTGATCACTGATGATTTGGTGCAAAAAGTCTATAAAAAAGTTAAAGAAACCAGATATTTCACGATTTCTTCATTATCATTTGAGTTCCCTCAAGTTTCAAGAAGTGTTCTTTACGAAATTGTTAGTGAATGGTTGAAGTACTGAAAATTGTGCTCACGATGGGTACCAAAAATGGGATGGAGGTGCATAAAAACAAACGTTTAGGCAGTGCTTTGACTTTTCTTGAGCATTATGAAGCTGAAGGTGACATTTTTCTAAGCAAAATTGTCACAGGTAATGAAACATGGGTGCCTATGTTACACCTGAAACAAAACAACAATCCATGGAATGGCGGCATTCATCATCACCCAAGAATTTGAAGTTTAAACAGATAATTTTAATTCAGAAAATCATGTGTACAGTGTTTTGGGACAGAAAGGGAGTGTTTCTTGTGAATTTTTTGCCTCGTGGTGACACAGTAAATACTCAAACATATTGTGAGACCTTAAGAAAACTGCATCGTGCAGTTCAAAACAAAAGGCATGGCATGTTGAGCAAAGGGATCATTTTGCTGCATGATAATGCTTGACCACATGCGGCCAATCTGACACAAGATCTCATCACATCATCTGGGAACAATTTGATCATCCTCCTTATAGCCCCGATCTAGCGCCCAGTGACTTGTCACGTGTTTCTGCACCTAAAGAAGCATCTCAGAGATCAATGCTATGATGATGACGATAGCCTAAAAATGGTCATGTTGCGGTGACTTTTAAATCTGGCAGCAAACTTTTATGACAATGGAATACAAAATCTTGTGGTTCAGTATAAGTGCCTTAATATTGAAGGCAACTATGTAAAAAAGTAGATTAAAATACAGGCTTTCATGTAAAACTAAAATAATTATGAAAAGTCTTTGTTTTTTAAAATTTCAATTATTATTTGTCTTTGTTTTATTCATATTTGAAAAAAAAATTATTTAAACTTGATGCAACCTACTGCATCAAGCGGGTTACATTATTAGTTATATTTGTCATCAGTGATGTAAATTCAAGCTTATTCAGCTAATACTCTAAAAGAAATATTTTTTTTTTTTACATTATATTCTTGGTCTATAAGCAGTAGAGAGATTTTCTTTAACATGTGCTATTTTTTTGGAATTGTATATTTTTCGTCTTTAATTGAAATTAATAAATATTGGAATATTGTAATATTATTACTCCATTAATTAATATTGAATGGGGTTGAGAGGTCAGGGAAGAAGTAGGACTGCCTATAAAGAAAACAAAATCTGTTTTAAATAATAGTCTGCTTTAAGTGCTGCCTACCTTATGGTTAATTCAACTTCAATGATACCACTTACGTAGGATTTTTACACAAAAGTATTTTCTTTACTTTTGTAACTACTCGTGGAATTCTAAATTGGTCTCAGAGTTTGCCTCTTGCTTTTTATAATTTGACATCATGGCATTTTAAGTTGATTTTTTTTTTCTTAGTTGAAATTAGAATTTTTTTTTTTTAAGAGTTGAACAAGAATTAATTACAAGAAAAACTGAATAGTAATCTGCATATCCAGATGCATTGACTTTGTGCAATATCCAGCAAATGAATAAAGTGGAAAAAATTTATCAGAAAATTGTTGCATTTATCTGCTAATAAAAAATGCATTTGCATGAACCAGCAAATAGCATTTGATGAACATATGAGCATAGTTTGGAAAGTAATCTCCATATGGTTATAATTAAAAAACATGTGTAGATAATAATATTTTGTGTACAACTTAAAACTGCAGCTTTTAATTATTTTTCAACATAGTCGGCGTTCAAGCAAGTTCAAGCAATTGTCATAGCGTTACACATATTTACAAATAGCAGCAGCACCATTAACTGGGATAATTTGTAACAAACAATTTAGTCAGTACAACAATAATATTAGTCATAAATATTTTTGGTACTTTGGCATTAACCAGCATGCATTTTTTTTTACATATAATGTTTAAACATATTTTGCGTATAAAATAACAGCTTGACTATTAGCAGTAATTATTGAATTTATATTTAAATAATCAAAACATTACTGTTAATTAATGGAGATTATTGAGTGGAGCAAGATTAGGTTATGTTTGGTTAGATTATTATATTCTAACCGAACATAACTTAACACTCACTTTGTTTGCTATCCTTATCTCATTAACATTAAATATACAAGTATACATTCTCTGTAATTGGAAGAGATTAATCAAATTCACTGGTAGCTATATGTAATCATTGGATTAATCAAATTTACTGTAACATATATGCAATAAAAAAATTATGCATCCTGGTTAATGCTGCACACGTACCTATTTTTTATACCCGGCTGGTGACAAAATGAATTATTGCTAAAGTATTGGTTTTTTTCCTACATATTTAGCAGAATTTACTGTTGTGTTATATGTTGTAACTATATAAATTTTAAAAGTAACTAAGCTGATATTAAATAGAATTAGTGACAGTAATTGTGTATTTTAGTAGACTAAACATTTCTCATAAATTTTCAAATTGAATTTTTTCTGAAACTGAATGGATTAGAAATTGTTTATTTATCAAGACTCCTGTTTGGAAGTCAAGTGAATCTCTGCCAAAACACTAATGGAAAAAAAAAGACAAATGGGTGTTGTTACCACAGTAAAGCTTTGTTGAGAGGTCATGACTAATATCATTAAAAAAAATGTCATAAAAAAAAACATTAACAAGATACCCCATAATTTTTTATTTTATTTTTTTTATTTTAAAAGCCTTAACTTTGTAAACCTTGAAATTTTTCTTATAGCCATTTATTTTTAATGTAAAAGCTATTTTGACTTTTAAATATTTATTGATACGTTCTACTTTCTTTTAATATTTCTCATCACAGAAAATGAAACTGCATTTTTATTCTTCTCTGACAGCAAGTCAACTTACATCGGCTTTTTAAAAAATAATTTTTCATCTATATTAGGTTAGATGGCACAGACTACAGATATATGTTTTACTCTTTTCTCATTGAGAAAAATTTAAATTCCATTTTTCCATGTATATTCTGTTAGATGATGCAAGCTATCAGAGTTCAAAAAATACTATCATGTATCTAAAGCGTTATGAAAATATATTTTAATAATTTATATACATAAATATAATAGAATATGGATTAAAAAATTAAATAAAATATAAAAAGTAAAATAAAATAAGTTTAAAAAAAAAATGTAAATGAGTTAGAATTAATGAATAATTATTAACTATTAACAAAAAAAAAAATAGGCCATAGAAGTGAAACTTAAAACAATGAGTACCCTTTTAACTTCCTGTACTCTTTTTTACCTCTCGATTAGCGTATACTATGAGATAAGTATGCATATTTATATAATTGTAGAATTCTTTTTTAACTCCCTGATTAGCACATACTGTGTGTGTGTGTGTGTGTGTGTGTGTGTGCGTGCGCGCGCACGTGTGTGTGTGTGTGCACGCACATGTTTGTATGTACCTTTCTACCGTCCTTTTACCATACCTTTTTTACCTCCTGATAAGCATATACTGTGCACATTTATATAATTGTGGCTTCTTTTTTATCTCCTGAATAGCGTATAATATTTGTAACTCCTGAGCTGCGTATAGTAAAAGTATACATATTTATAATAAATTAAATTTAATAATACAACAATGATTATACATATTTATATAATTATGGCATTCTTTTTATCTCCTGAATGGTGTATAATATGATTGAGATTTTTTAAATTAATATTTTATATACTTAATAATTTTTTCATTATTCTTCATAAATATTTTGCTATGTTATTTTTATACTGAATTTAAACAGCTATTTTAAAATGAATTTTATATAAACAACTTAATAAACACTTCAATATGTATGTATAGGTATACACAACCATATCTACAAAACAACATGCTGCAGATAACTACTAGTCTTTCTATACTGTATTAATGTATACATATTATATATGTACTAGTGTACAGAAAGAGAGAAAAAGAGCTGGAGAAATAAAGAGAACTGGAATCGATGTCTTTCTTTACTGTATATAGATGTAAACGTATATGCGCATATGCATAGGTATACAGAAAGAGAGAGAGAAAAAAAGAAAAATGTCTTGGGAATCACCAACAGATCATCAATGTTTTTTCTCCATTCTATATATATTTCGTGCATATATGTATAAATTTTGCTCCACATCTTTCTGTCTATATATATAGACAGAAAGATTTTTTGAGCAAAATTTTTGATTAAGAGTCTAATTTTTCTCTTTGTAAAAGTCTATCATAAAAGTATCCGGCACAATGCACCAAAAAAAGTTTTCATTTAAATAATAAGAGATCACATTACGTCTTTTATATATATTATTATGATGAAGCATAAAACACAGTCTGTGATAGGTAATTACCAGTTAAATAATATAATATACTATGTTTTTTTGGCATCATATTTATATCTTGACAAAAGTGTTGAAAGATGTTAACCAAAATAACTTATATCACAACCATCAAAAAAACAATTTAATTGTATTATCAATTTAATTTTATTATTTTATAATTGAAACAGCCACTTGGGGAAATGAAGCTTTGTAATTTTAAAAATATCAATTTTTTGGATTCAGAACAAACATTTATTTTTTGAAGGATACCTTCACAGTATGTTTTTCAGGGGTTTATATATTTTAATATGTTTGATTTATGTTTATTGAATAGTAATTTTATTGCAACAATTAATGTGTTTTGAAATTTTTCTGTCAAATTTAGCTAAAACATAATGTACAGTGGGAAGCATCATGGCGTGAATTAGGTGTCAACCGATACGCTTCATTCAAAGTTCGTGAAGATGTTGGACACACGTTGAAATCATCACTGCGACATATCATATCATTAGACTATCGTGATTCACCGATATTCCCTAATTATGGAATGTTTTTACAGTGTACATCTGAATTTGCAGGTTTAGGAGGAAATGTTGGATTCCTTAAACATGAAGTACAACTTCAACAAAATATTCAAGTGTTTCCTGATACGGTAATCCATTAATCAATATTCACTTAAAAAACTTTTAAGTTTAGTTGTATTAATTCTGTTACATTTTATATATTTTGTTTTTAATGTTTTTACATTTTTATAGCATTTAAAGATGTGAGGATTAGTCAAAAATAAACTAGACTTTTTTTATTAATATTTATTGGTACAGAAAAAGAATACTTATTCTCCTTGAAATTCTACATACTTTTTCCCCCGAGATGTGGAAAGTTTGTGGATCTTTTCTTTTTAAAAACTTGGGAATGAGCCAATTGTGCACAAACTCCAACTTCAATTTGTGTCGCTCTGGGATCGTGGTAATTGCACTCTCCTTAATTGGTCAAATAAAAAAAAATTGCAATGGGATAAATCTGAATTAACTGGGGATATTCTAAGGATTCTCAGTAAATTTTGACCAATTGCTCTAAAGTGTTAAGGTTGTATGAGGCCTGGCATTATTATGAAGGAGATTTGCATTTGTGATTGGCTATTCAGTAGCTTTTATTTTTTTCAACAGCTGGTAGTAGAATGCAGCATTCACAAAGCGATGTTTGTAGTGAAAATCTAGAGATATGACTTTAAAGTCCCAAATGATTTTTTTTCTTTTTTTTTTTCCTTATTAGGACAAGGCTTTCTCCACCTCATACTGTGATTTTGACTCTGGAGTTTAGCGATACGCCATCACATGTGATTATTGAATGCAAAAAATTATTTCCCAGTCTTCAAAATTGATTCTGGAGCCTCTGTTGAGGATGTTTCAGATTTCAAGTCTAAGTTTTGAACCCATTGCACACAATCTCTGTGGTACTTAAGATTCTTTTTAATAATGGAATCGTTACTTCCATAACTGGATAACCTTGATGTTCTCAATAATCACACTTGCCCTGGAGAACTTATTGTTTCTACATCTTCATTCTTTTCTTTAAATTTGGTGAATTCAGTAAGTTATATGTCCCAAACTGACAGTGTAAAAAAAAAATTTCAAGGGTTTGAATTCATCATTCGTGAGAAATTATAAATGTTGACAACTGATGGTAGAACCTCCTACTCTGATATGACACTACTGACCAGAGAGATGTGAATGCTTAGATGGTTGGAGTGCCAATTTCCCTTCCTTACATTTTCCTCCCAGTCAGCCTACTCATGTTTGTACATGACCTGTGAAGATAAACGTTTAGTTTGTATTTAACTGACTTTTGTATATAACTCTGTTTTTAATAATAAGATCTTATTTAGCAGTGTTTTGGAATGTTTGTACATATATATTGAGGTATACTATATTTTTTTGACTTCTTTTTTATTGACTTATATAGAATAGGTTTAATGAACCCAGGCAGAGGAAGTGTGGGCAATTAGCATTTTTCACCATCGTTAATCTATTAAAATTATTTTATAAAGTGTAGCTTTAACCACCAGCATTTCATACAGTCTTTTTAGTTTATTTATGTCATTTGACTTGATTCCAGATTGTATTTGCATTTTTTTAAGTTAAATTTTAATTATTGTATTTTATCATGGTTTCAATTTTCTTTACCATACAACATGGGGAATTTTCTGTGCTCCTGTGTTTATACAGGGAAGTCCAAAAAATTGTACTCACTGTTAGCTAGTCCATATCTCATGACAAATTTGACGTAACATGACAATTTTTGACGCTGAGAAAGGGTTTTGATATGTGTTTGAAATGACTATCAGCAGCTTCTATACAACACCCATGATGCTATAATGCACACCAAACTACGGCTGTTAGTATATCTGGTGTAATGGCAGCACATGACTACGATTTTTTCAAGGTCATTGATTGTAGTGGTTTATGTCGATACACATCATTCTTGATGGTCTCCCAGAGATAGAAGTCCTGATGTGTTAAATCAGGAGGCCGAGATGGGTATTCAACAGCTCCTCTTCGACCTACCCGCCATCAGGGTAGAATTTTTATCAAAGTACAACCTGACATCTGGATGGTAGTGAGGTGGGGGTGTGTCTTCCAAAACCACCATACAGGTTTTGGATGGGAGGCAAAATCTTTATCTGAAGCATATCAAGAAGAAAGAACCAGTCAAACTAGCCACTGATGGACCACACCACACAGCAACCCCCCGGTAGATTCACTGCCCTGTTCATATAATCGTGAGGATTTTCAGGACCCCAGTTGACATATCACCGTACTGTTTAGTTTGAATTGCTCCTAATTAGTCCACTTAAACTTCCCTCCAAATTCCTCATCCTTGTCAATCATGTGCTGAATTCATTCACAGTACTCCATCCTTCGATCTGGTTCACTAATTTTCGCAGTAATTGGGTGAAATGATGTAACACTACAGGACTGGACTTCTGACTTGTAGCTGTTCATGGTTGATCAGATCTTTTCTTGTGCACATCTTTAAACTTTCTCTGCCACTGCTGTTTTACATTGTGAAAGTTATCATGCTTCCAGAACCATTTCAGTACAACCTTACGTTCAGCCAACGATAAGCGCACCTCAGCCGTTGTTGCTATTTGACTTCTGCTCTGGCTATTGTGAGTGGCTCATTCCACCACCATTCACCTGTGCATGCATGCCATAAATTAAACAGCTCCACCTACAAATTTATTACCTTACACTACACTGCACTATAAATTAGATTAGAGAGTGTTAAGTCTTTTTGTTTAGATATTATGTAATTACAAACAGCGAGTACATTTTTTTTTTTGGACACCTCTCTCTGTACATATATGTATATTACTTTTGTGTTATTTTTAGGGTAATTTTTTTAAATTTATATTTTAATTTATAAATAGAGTGTTGGGGCATTAATGATGGTACTTTGTTTCAAATCCAGGAAAAAACTAATATATTGTAAGATTCAGTTTACTTTTTAAATCTAGTTCCTTTTTTTGGGTAGCATCTACATTCTTAACATGTGAAAGTAGCAAAATATCATTATTCAACTTTCTAAAATTTGTCAAACTGGAATAAATTTATAAATTTTGTAAGTGGAATGGTTTATATTTATTATAGATTTTAATTAGAAACACAATCATGTGATTTATGATAAGTTATTATCTAACTTTTTGTTATTTTTTTACGTGATAGATTCTGCAGTCTGTAAAGCATCTTTAGGATTAGGTAAATTTTATGTTCTTATTTTTGTTAATCTTTTAATTTTATTGGGGAAAAAAATTTGAAATAACTTACGATGTAGTTTGTGGTATATTTAAACAGCAGTTTCTAAATTTTTTTTATTTGCTTTAGCTTGTATGGTTAATAATACTGTAACTTGGTCAAGTTCTTTATATAAATGTTAAATAGAAGTATATTAAGATGATGAATTAAATATCAAATTTATTAGTGAATGTTAAAATTTAATTAATAATTTAAAAGGTTTAGATATAATAATTCAAATAGAAAAAGAGATAAAAGTGAGTGGTTTAGATGACTAATTCAGGAAGTCAGAAAGTGCCTTTTAAAACAGAGAATACATAAACAAGGCATGTGAGTTAAAATTTTTATAACTTTGTAAATAATGGTTAGAAAATAACACACACACGCACATACACATACATATATATATATATATATATATATATAAAACAAAGGAAATGCCTCAGTACTTTCCTTGATAGAATAAAGGAAACCATAGTATAGCCTTGATCAGAGCCATGAGAGTCACATTTTGACCCATTTAAAATAAAAAAATGTAAAACTTATTGTCTGGTAAAAAAAAATAAGCATAAATTAATAAGTGAAATTCAGGAATAATATCTTTAAAAAGAGGTTGTATAATGCTTAAACGCCAAAATCAATTACATAAATCATATTTTTTATCAGAATCAAAGTTGAACAAAGTTAAATTTGATGAATTGTTTAAAAGAAAAACACATAACATAAAGTTAAGGATTTAAAAGTACTTATTTTCTTTCTTGATTCATGAAAGAGAAATAAGATATTAATTGTAACCTAGTTAAAATTATTCACATTTTACTGTAAAAAGGGATTAAACAGTTGCTGAAACGTGCAGATTTATCAGTCTTCTGTTTATTATTGTTTTGTACTGGATAAAGACTACCAGGTGTACAAAAAAGATTATTGGGGTTTTAATTTATAATATCTCTTGGATGAGATATACAGTATTAATTTAAGCCAGAGTCGCTGAGCAAAAAGGAAAGTTTTAGTTGCAAGCATAGCCATAGTTGGTTCACTATCTTTCTGCTTGACAGTGCCACTAGCAAAGATTGCAACTCTTGAACAGAAAGTCTCGTAACTGAACAGAAATATTCATGTAAAGAGAAGAGTGCAGAGCCAAGAATGTCTAAAGAAAATTTGAACATGTCAGGGAGTATTTGTATTTAATGTGTAGTTCTAAAAATTCTGTTAGAAAGCCAGCCATAAACTAGGAGTGCTGTTTATACAGTGTGAAAAGTTTTAAGTAAATGATTAAGAGAAGTGAGTTGCTTATTTGGCTAGAATGGTTCAAATCTTCATGGCTCTTCATCAACTACAAGATGGACCAGAGAATTTTATTTCACTACAAGACTGCTGTCTCCTTGCGAGCAAGGTTAAAACTGTGTTATGGGATCAGTTGAATGACACTTCTCCAAAGACTGACCAACGATTGGTAGACATAGACCTGACTACAGAACTTAGTTTCAGTGGCCTCCAAGGTTACCCATGCGGTTTATCTTTTCTTTTTTATGGGGTTTTATAAAGGAGATCTTGTCTTATTTGCCCTCCATTACGTAATGGTTTATTCAATTTGAGGTACAGGATTGAAGTAGCTATTACTTTCATTAGTCCAGATTCTTGTTAAAGTGTGTGTGGTTTATTCAATTTGAGGTATAGGATTGAAGTAGCTATCACTTTCATTAGTCCAGATGCTTGTTAAAGTGTGGGATGAAACTCTCCTTTTGGTTGCATGTATGCGTCACAATGAGAGGTGCTCAAATTGAACACTTGGGAGAAACTTTAATATGTACTTTTTAATTTTATTTGTAATTCATTATTAATTATTTTTAAATCCTGAAATTCTTTTTTTTACCACCTGTACATTATAAAATATGTGTATAAAAAATAGTAGACTGATTGGGTAGTTGCACGAGTCAGATTTATGAAATTAAAGACGCCATAATAAAAGTGGAAGGTGTTTAAATCCAGGTGTTGGATAAAAAATTTTTTTTTTTACTATTACGGCACATAATTGTTGTTAAAAACCAGCTTTAACAATAATTCAATTGTCATTTAGTTGAAAAGAATTTGAAAGTCAATGTTATGGGAAGCAGCTGCAAAATGGGTTTATTATTGCATGTACTATTTTTACTTATTCTATATCTTGTCAGTATTGAATTATTTTATATTTTATCAGTTCAGATGTTTGTGTGCAGTGATTCTGTATTTTTTCTTACTCAGATGATTGTTGGATTTTTTGCATTCAACAAGTATACTTTTTTAAACTTTAATTTATGATCAACTCTGATTGTTCTACTGTGCTGTCTGAATCTGTTTTATCAATACTAAAATTAGGATAAAGTTATTCGTTATCAGGCAAAAAGTACTCTTTGGATGAAATAAATAATGTAATATCAACAACTTGTAGATCAAACTGGGAATTATTTTCAGAATTGTTAATTTAAATATGGGATTGACATTGACAATAATTTAAATAGATTCTTTATTGGAGATCTGAATTCCCATGGCTTAAATTATGGAAGAAACTGTGGGGAGCTTCAAGTAGCACAGCTGTAAATTAGCGATTTTTGTGTTACACTTGCTACATGAGTAATTAATATTTTGAATCTCTTGATTCATGCATGGAGTACTTGAAATGGAATGCAGATTTTGTACTAACCTGCACATTTGCTGTATAGAATTATAACATAAGAATACATTTTCTAGTAGATAGTTTGCCTGTTGTTTAAATGGAAAATACTGACGTTCATAACGCTTCTTCCATTCTGTTAATTGAAATGGATTTGGGAACATACATATAGTGTTGTTAAAACAGATAGTTCTGTGGATAAAATTTGTTATTAAAAAAAAAACTTGTCATATTAAAACCAACAATCAGAAAGATATTTTAAAATTACATCTTTCATTTAAAAAAATTTTCAAAGCAAACTCTGTTGATCTTAATAAGAACATTTTAAAATATTTTTTATTTAAGCTAATTCTGAGAAAATGTAAAAAAAAATTTTTTCTTCTTTTTTTATATGCAATAACTGTATTTCTTCATGTAAACTGTAATTCATGAAATTATTTTGAAAAGATCAAATTTTATTATGATGAAAATCTTATTTTGTTAGAGTAGTTAATTAAGATGCAACTAGTGAAGGTTTTATTTTTTTGTATGTAATTGATATTGTATTTGATAATGATGTTTAGTATGTTCATTATTTATTAAAGCCATATCAAAATTTTTTTTTCCAGGTCATGCAAGGTGCCTTATCTGGTGGGTGGATGAAACGGGTTGATGACTCTAAAAATATATTTATTTGTGATCGCTTTTTCCTTGGAGGTCCTTTGTCATTAAGAGGTTTTAATAACAGAGGTGTCGGACCTTTTAACGATGGCAGTTTTATTGGCGGAATGGTACGTTTATTAAAACTAATTATTTTTTATGTTAATCACTTAAATTATTAGGAATTTTCAAAACATTTTAACTATAAATAGTTAACTGTAAAAATTGAATGATTGTAAAATAATAGACAAGAAGACGACTTATTAATCAAGAAGAATGTATAAAATGAAAATGCTACTTTTAGATTTCTAGGAGTCATATCAATCATTAATAATTACTGATCTTGGATTGAATATTGGTAATCTGTTTAAAATATTTCTCCTGCTCCCTTCTAATCTAAACACCCACTTGCATTGATCGGAGTATTCAAATTATTATATCTTTACTTCCTAAACTTAATTATACTCTTTGTTAACAGATAGATTAATGAATTCAGAATGCCAGTGGTAAGCAAAGTAATATGCCGGTGGTGGAATTCCTTCATTAAGTGACCTGAACTCAGTTGCACACATTACACCATAATCTGAACCTATTAATTACTTTGCTGGTTAATAATCTATACTCATAGTTGTAAAAGTATTGATGAATTTGATCACGACTAGATTCACTTTCACTGAAACATTCTTTGTTGTTGAACATTACAATCTTTTCAAGAAAGTCCCATATAATCTGGGAATGCAGCTTTTGGCACAATACCTCACTGGTAATATAATCGTATTACTCCTGACTGAAAATTACAGGACAGTATAAGATTCTAGCCTGAAAAGAGCACACAATGGCAGAAGAACAGATGTCATCTTGTCTATACCTTCCATTCCCAGATACAAGAGTCATCAGATCGTCAAACCTGTTTCATGAGTCTAGGGTGAGTGCCTGAATCTTCTTCAGCTAGTGCAGTGTACTCCATGTTTTGTCCCCTTTCATAGCTTTTGTATTGTTAACAGCATTAATGACTTATTTATACATTTAGTAAAAATACAAAAAAAAAAATGCAAAAATTTATTATCTCATTTTGTTTTTCATATTTGATCCAGAGTTGTTTTTTGAGGTATATTATTGTCAGCAAATGGGTGACATTTGCTGAATGAGATGTCAAGATATCAATCACAGGGAAAAATATAATGACAAAAATAAAATTGTCAAATCTCTAAAAATTGCATTTTTCAGTTTCTTAGGTACAGCCCATGCATGTACAGTGGTAACTACATAGCTAGCTATACAGCTATCTAAACACAAAACACACTTCCTTCTATTGACCTTCAATCAACTTTGGATATGCTACTTACTGCGCATGTTTCAATTTGCAATGTTGCCATAATAATAATAGTAAAATAAGAACATTCAGTACAATAGCATATTTCATTAGGAGGTATGTCAGGCAATCACAGGAATCAAGGCAATCTCTCTTGTTGTTCTTTAATCCTTACAGTCTTGTACAATGCACAATGCCTCATTGTAACTCCAATTTGTCATTCAATATTTTTGTTTTTTTTTCCCCAAGTAACATGACTATCATTTGGTTGGGTCATTCTTTCACTACATCATTTCATATAGTAAACGTGAATTTGAATGAAGAGTATAATCACAGCAGATGTTTAATTGTTAATCAATTTATCCATGTCTATGTTCTACTACAAGAAGCATAGCTGTAGCAACTTTCAGAGGCTCTAAATATTATTGCAACAGAATGTGTATGTAATGTTTCATAATATTTAATAAATCTAGCCAGGGGTATGTTGTGTACTTATAGGAAAATAGTATGAAGGACAAGAAGGGGCAAATACGAGGATTCTTGAATAAAAACCCCTTGATAATTAAAACAAGAAACGTGTTTTAAACACATTTCTTGTTTTATGTAAAAGAAGAAATGTGTTTTTACTTAGAGCAATAATGGCTGGGAAGAGAGTGTAAGGTGGACAACGAGAAATGCGAGCAGCAAATAAATGCAAGCTAGAAGAGGCAGGAAATGATCCTAGCCAGTTAATAATGACCTAATTTGTATAAACAAAATCTACTTTCTTTAACAGTACTTCTTGAAGTCAAAACGCGAAAGTCAAAATCAAATGAGCTACAATCAAATCAAGTCAAAATCAAGTTCAAATGAGCTACCAACAGAGCTAGTAGATGTTCGTGAACCTGTTACTTCTGACAAAATAGATGATGAAGCAAAAGTCACCGCCAATGTCTGTCTCATTGTTTTGAAAATGTTTGTCTCATTGTTTTGAAAAGGGGCTTTTTGAGTTATTCTTTCCTGATTGAAGATCAAATCGAAAATATTTTACTGTAAGGTCCTTGCAGCCAAATAACCAAAAGAATTTGATATGGCTGTGCATTATTAAATGAAAACTTCTCTTATGAGTTGGAGCACCAATTGTTTGGTTTTCTCCTATTCACCAGCAGTACATCTACTATTTTGAACATTCATTTTAATAGTGTGAAGACATTGTCTGGCTTGGGCATTGGATTTCAGAGCCGCAGAAAGATAAATTCAGATATCTACTTTACTTTTACATGGATTTGAATACTAGGTCGTGGATACTTATATTGTTTGGTGCTTGGTGGTTTCAATTACCACACACCTCAGGAATGGTCAGCCTGAGGCTGTAAAAGACAATTTACAACAATTTCCATTTATATACAATTTTTTTATCACTTGTTATCCAAACATTTTCAGAAATGTTCAGGAATTACTCTAACTTCAGGAATTATTTAAAGTTATATATGATTACAATTTAAATTAAAATTGTTTTTTCATAACGGTTGTCATTAATTAAAATGAGTTATATGTTAAGTAAAGTAAAATGTCATGTCAGTAGGATGTTTACGACTATTATGAACTATGAAATGAAGTATTACCAACCTATTAATTATTGTATAATTTGTTTTAATAAAATATGATTATTAAATTTTATCTTTTCATTCATTAATTTACCATTATTCAAGTTATATGTAATTTCTCCAATATGCTAATTTTATGATAATTGTTTATGGTAATTGTTTATGATAATTTTAGTGATAATTGTTAATTTAATTGTTAGTGTTATAACAAATTTGTTTGTGTTATAATTATGTCCATTTTCTGGAACATGTTTAGCAAAATTAGATTGTTCTTTATTATCTAATATGCTCTTTAATTCTAATGAATTTTTTTTTTACATTTTTTGCTGATTTGACCACTAATATTGCAAATTTTGATCAGATGGCCATTTTATTATAATACATCATCGGTTTTCCTGAGGCTGTAGAGAAAATTAAAGAAATTTTTTTGACCTTTACTCAAATGAGTTAAGGAGTGGCTGGATTCATTATAAGATGATAAATGTATTTGAAGATTATGATTTACAGAACTATTTTGTGCGGTGAAGGATAAGGATATGATTGTGCAAATGTAATGTCAAGAAAAACCTTAAGGTATATCTTCAGAGGATGAGATGAATGAATTGTAGCATGTGTGAAAAATGCAATGCCTGACCAGGACTCGAACCCAGGACCTCTAGATGAAAGACTGAGACGCTACCACTTGCGCCATGAGGTCGGCAATGTCAAGAAATGATAGCGGTTTATAAGCAAGATGAAATCTATAAAGATCGGTTTGCTCCTTATACCCATTGTCCTTCGCACCAAGTGGCTTTAGTTCTAGAACATGCAGCTGGAAAAAATGGAAGTCCTTTAAATAAAGTATTCTCAGTTATTCAAACAACCTTCATTTTAAGATCTCACATGGTGGTGGTGGAATGCTCTTTTAGAGTTGAGCAGGAACCCACTATGAGTAAAGAATGAGATACAAAAAGTTGGAGATGATGAATTTAACATATAAATATTCCACATTAAAGGTTAAAGCGACACATCTTTGGCTACTTGCTCAAAAGCTGTGGACGCAATCTCTTGGAATTTTGACTGCATTATCGATCGTTCTGAGAATAAGAATGAAAGAGATGCAGCCAATAGGAAAGATGTTTTAAATGCCCAGTTATTGTTGTTTTAGTTAAATTTACATCGATTTACAAAAAAAAAAATAATAACTTAGTAGCTGCCCAAAACACCATGCAAAGCACTTTGAAAGAGTGAAAGTTATCCTAATAATAAAATAATAATTTTATCATGAAAATAAAAACTACCGAGAAGAAATCAGCTTGAAAAATGCTCAACCTCCAGTTCTGAGAATATATCAAATCAAAAGAATAGCAGATGAAACTGCGCAAGACTGCCCTTTGGAATTGTCAGATAAGCATTGAATTGGTTATTATGAAGCAAAAGTGGATGGAATGTGCAATGAATTTAAAGTATGTATCTTTTGATTTCAATAAATTAATGAAGTTCTGGATTCTTAGCTCCACAAAAATTAAGATAATTTGCGTAAGTAAGTAATAATGTGTATATATTAGATTTGGTGAAACACCTGATTATTTAATATTTTTGAGATTTAGATGTTATTTTGGATTTATAACTGTTGAAACATGTAGTTGTGTACCTCCCCTTTTGAAAATGATTACAAATCATCCAAAGTGTCCAAAAAAGCCCAAAATCCAAAAAATTTGGAATTTTTACTTTTTCTTAAGGCAAATCCTCATTGAGAGCTATTCAACAATGTATCATAATTTGTTCTAGAGAATAGCTAAATAGATGTTTTAAAAATATATGAAAAAATTATTAATGAAATGAAATTTTATGTATTTTTCATTTAAAAAAAAACATGTAATTTAGTAGGCGTACAAGGAAATAATGTGTTGTCCACATCAGATTATTTTTAATCTTCAGTTCTTTCAGTTTTATTAATTTTCCTGTAATTTCATGTTTCCTTATGCTTTATCATAATTTCTGTCTCTACTTTTATTCACATTATTTTCAAATATATTCTTTCAAGATGAAGATTTTTGTTTGTGAAATGCTGTTCAATAAAGTCTCTGCTACATTTTTCTACAACAGATTCAACACATGGTATAAATTGATTGTTGATTTTTTTTTTTATAACACTATACATTATATTTAAAAGGGACTTAGAACTTTATCACTTTTTTTTGTATCTTTATTTATTACTTCCTTCATTAATACTAGGTTTTGATTTATACCTTAACTTGATGACATGTTTGATTTCTAATTTGTCCATCTAGGACATCATCTAGTAACATCATATTTAAGTATGTGAATACTTTTCCTTGAGAATATACTAACTAGGAATTTTCAAGTTCCTGCCCTAGCTAGATTTAATGATAGCAATTTCCAAGCAGATTTTCTTTTGTTGCCAATTCCTTCTATATGCTTATTCTTACCTTAGTGTTAAAAGTCTCTCAATAGTAATTTGATGTCATAACTTAGTAATAGTTACTTCCAATATCTTGCCTTCTGAGATCCTCAGTTGGGTAATGATTGAAATATTCTTGAACACGCCTCTTGTCAGCTACTCTACACATATTCATAGATTCTTTGAAGCCTTTCACAGCATTTTTCTCTTTATTTACTAATAAAACCTAACCCTCCAATTCTAAAGAATTGGCTTCAAAGGATGACTTTTAAATATTATTTATATATTGATTTAATCATATTAACAGTAAATAATGTGAAGAGTAAGACAAGGATGCCCACCGGGCTGGTCTAGTAGTTAACACGACATCGCAAATCGGCTAATTTCGAAGTCGAGAGTTCTAAGGTTCAAATCCTAGTAGAGGTAGTTATTTCTATACAGATTTGAATATTAGATATTGGATACACCGGTGTTCTTTGGTGGTTGGGTTTCAATTAACCGCACTTCTCAGGAGTGGTCTACCTGAGATTGTACAAGACTACACTTCATTCACATTCATACATTTCATCCTCATTCGTCCTCTGAAGTAATACCTTATGGTAGTTCCAGAGGCTAAACACATAGAGAGAAGACAAGGATAGATAAACTCTGGATATCAAGCCATCATGCTCATAGGATACCAAATTTCACTTATTGTGTACATGTGTATCTTAAGTATCTTACCAGCAGAGATTTACAAATGAATAGCATATCAGATTATATGCATTCTGAAAACATTCTTTCCTGTACATTGTGTTAATTTAGAATGTTGTAAATAATTTTTTTTTCTATTTACAGATGTACTGGTCAGGTGCATTACATTTATATTCTCCTTTACCATTTCGACCTAAAGCTGGTGGTTTAGGTGATTATATTAGGACACATGTATTTATAAATGCTGGTAACCTTGGTGATTTTAATTTTGGTAAGTTTAGATTTATGTTTTTGCTGTTGTATGTGTGCATTTTTTAATTCCATTTTTTTTTTTAATCTAATATTTATCCTAAATTATCCAAAATTTCAGGTTTACTAAGATTTTTTTATTTTAATAGGGTATCAGACTTAAGGATCTAATGTTACTAAAGAAACTATGGAATATGACAGCAAAGATACAAAAAAAAATCATTTGAAACTTAAAATGATTTTCGTAACCATTAACAGTTCATAACTGCACGGTGAATAAGTCCTTGGTCCCATCGCCAGGGTGATTTACTAAGTTATTAATTTATATTTAGTGGAGGTCAGCTTTGTTGTAGAAGCTATATTTTCCCAACTATATTGAGTCATCATTCAATGTTGGAACACCTTTTGAAGGAGAAAGAATTTATCTCATAACCATTTTCCCTAACATACCTTGTCAATACTTCTCTAAGCTCTGATACTGCACACGTGATGGTCAAACCAACTTTGCAAATAATAATCTCTAGTATTTTCCTGATTATAAGAACCCAGATTCGTATTTTTCTGCTTCAACATTGCCACTCCAAATTTTGTTAACATATAAGATTTATGTTCCATTACATCTTTCACTGAGATTACTCTTGTTTTTATTATACAAAAAATTAAACATTAAAAGATTTTCATGCATTAGTCTGGAGTCATAATAATAATAGAAATATACTATGATTGATGTTATGTTCTGCTTCAAACTTTGTAAAAATTGTATTTTATTTATATAAATTTAATGTAAATTTATTAAATATTCACAAGGTTCATTTATAAGTATATAAGCAGTTATGTTATTTAATTTCAGTATTGTGTGAATTCAGGATTAAAAAAGAATAGTTTTTGGGTGATCTGTTGTTAATATATTAATTTAAGAAACAAGAGTAAATTAATAAAAATACTGTTTACATTTTGCAATGGGTGCACTGCATATATTTAAAAATAAAAACAATTATTTAGACAAATCAACAAATTGTTCCCAAAGATGTCACTTTACAGTTTAGGAGTATTGTTTCTTGAACAGTTAAAAAACTTCTTATTAGAATGATAGAAAAGTGTAATTGGTAATGTCGGCTATCAGCCTATATATTCTATTAGGTACATAAAACCAAAATGTAAAAAAAACCAAAAATTTATTTAAAAAACATAAAAATAATTTTGTAAATTATTTTATGAGTTATTTTGGATAATAAGTGAAGATACCTGGGCTGTCAGTTATAGTACAATAAAATATAATATATATCTTAATTAAAAATGCTTTGTGTTAGTTAAAATGTTTATCTTAACTCTTGAATATGCTTGCTGTAAATTAGAATTGAATCTTATAGAAAACTAAAAGATTTCTTTTTTAATTCAAAAGTTGATTCATGATTTTTCATATGGATGAAGAATATGGCAAAACTTTGTACTGTGCAACTGTAAAATAGTAATATTGTAGGGCAAAAATTAGCTAGTCAATAAGTTTAAAACTTAATCTAAATCGGCTTAGAACAATAAATACTTTGATTTAATTTAAATACATTATTATATTAATAAACATTTTTGTGTACTTTTATTAGGATTGGCAATTAAAGAAGGAAAAACAGAAGAAAACATTTTTATTTCATGTTTATATAATTATTGTCCTGCTTTCTTCTATTGTTTATTGTGAAGCTATTATTGCTGTAATATAACAAAATTATTTAATTACTTGATCAATACAATATTTGTATAACCTAATTTTTGTACCAAATTCCAAAATGTTTTTAGGATTTATCCACCATGTAAGAATTTTTGATGGGACCTTCAAATTAATATTATTATGAATCTAAAATTCATAAAGTAATATATACGAGGTGCTACCCAAAAGTTTGGGGAATTTTACCATAAAAATGAAATAGTTTACCATAACTTTTAATTTCCACTGTCTCCTTCAAAGTATAGTCCCCTTGGACATTGATACAGCGATCCCAATGTTTTTCCCATGATTTCATGCATCCCTGGAAGTCTACAGGTGTAAGTGTTCGAAGCACATTCTATGTTCCTGAATCTCCTCCATTGTGTTAAAACAACAGCCTTTCAATTGAAATTCTATTTTCGGAAAGAGAAAAAAGTTGCACAAGGCAAGGTCAGGCGAATAGGGTGGTTGGGGAATCACTACAGTCTTTTTGGAAGCCAAGGAATTCCAAAAGGCTAGCAATGTGTGCGCGGGCGCATTGTCATGGTGCAGAACCCAGATCTGAACGTTTGCACCTAATGCTTTCATGTAACCGCCTCAAAACGTCACAATAGAACAACCCATTGAAAGTTTCCAAGAGGAACAGATTCCTTATGAATAATACCTTTGCTGTCAAAAAAATAATCATCATGGGCTTCACGTTGCTGCGAAATTGGCGTGCTTTTTTTGGCTGCGGTGAACTTTGCGACACTGTGACGAATGCTGCTTAGTTTCAGGGCCATACCCATACACCCACGTCTCATCACCGGTTATGATGTTGGAGATGAAGTTAGGGTCATCTCTTGCTGAATTTTTCAATTCACTACAGACAGCTACATGATTTTGTTTCTGGTCGCTGTTCAAAGTCTCAGTATGAATTTTGCAGCAGTATGTCTCATGTTCAAATTGTCCAACAAGATGTGTTGCACGGGCTCATATGACATTTGTACGATTGCAAAAACATCATGGATTGTTTGTCTACGAACTGCAACAATAGCCTTTCGCACTTTCGCAATGTTTTCCGGTGTTGCGCTTGTTGATTGTCTTCCTGAATGCTCATTGTCATCAACTGACATTCATCCATCTTTGAATCATTTGTACCACAAAAAATTTTTACTTTTACTCATAGCATTGTCACCAAATGCTTCCACAAGCATGCGATGGGTTTCTCCACCAGTCTTTTTAAGCAAAATTTGATGCAGATTCTTTGCTCTAAAAAATCTGCCATTTAGAACTTCGTCGAATCTGTAAAACACATTACACAGCCGCACGAAAGCCAAAAATGCAGCCTTTCACCATCATAGCTGTTGGAACACTGATTCACAAAGAGTACTGTTAGCTACATCTAGCGGCAGCAGGTCGTACGAGCAATGGTTCGAGCACTAAATTCAAATTCCCCAAATTTTGGGTAGCACCTCGTAGGACCTAAGAATTAGCAAAGATTTTGTAGTGTTGTTTGCTTCGGAAACTTCCCTGTTAATTGTACAGTAGTAATAAGTGTGCTTGGAATCCATTTGTCTTGTTTTATCAGAAATGCGATTTCCCAAACAATTTTGTGCGGTCTTATCAGGCTTATTCTGTGGATATTTATTTTTGATTAGATGTCTCATTTGAGGTTCCTGCAAAGATCACGTTCTCTTGAATTTTTACATCACTAATCCATAGAAACTTTTTATTTAATGTACAAATTAGCAAATTTTGATTAATTTTTTTTTTAAGTTTTTGATAGGCTAAATTTTGTATGGAGCAAGGAAAATATGTGCTTTTTGAAATTGACACAACAGAACAGGTTTTGTGTACCGATTTACCCAGATCTCTGTTTGAGGATCTTAGATTGAACCATGCATTTTGTATAATTCTGGCCTCTTTATAAATCATAGCAGTTGATGCTATTTAAACTAACAAAAATAGTTCATAACATCTAATGTGTCATTAATGAGAGATATATCAATAAAATTTGTATTTTCATTAATGCCAAAGTAGTGTATAGTTATCAGTTAAGTTTTAATTATACCAACATTTTAATTATATAAAGATATTTATTTTCTCAGGTGATAAAAACTGGCTTCAAGAAATAAAAGCTACTACTAGAATGGCATACGGTGCTGGCATTGCAGTGAGGATAGGTCAGATGGCTAGAATAGAACTAAATTATGTCATTCCAGTTTATTTCCAGGAAACTGATAGCACATCAAAAGGTGTACAATTTGGCATCGGCTTGCATTTCCTGTAACTAATGTTATTGTATGTGTAGTTTTTGTTTTCTAGTCAGTATTAAACAAAATAAAATTACTAGTTTCTAGAAATTGCCTTTTTTATTTACTGCTAATTTTTAATTAAGATATAAATTTTAATATTTACAAAATTTAAAATTAACTTGCCATTCTTTTCATCATAATAACTTACTTATTCACTGCTAAATTTTATTACAAAATGACAATTGTTTTTATGACTGTAAATAAATGCTGACTAGTTAAAAAGAAAACTCATTGTTCTCAAAAAATTTTAATTCTTCAACAGAATATTAAATTACATTTTGTCTATTTCTAAAACAAATGAATGACGTGAAGATGAAAATGTGTTGTAGTAATAATGTGTTTTTAAACTATAAATACTACAATAATCTTCATAAAACCACTGTTGTATTATTATTACCTGTTTTAATTATAAAACAAGATATGTTTCACCTAACAATATCGGTGGATGATGAAGTGTTAGAAAAAAACTATAACTAATCAGATAAGAATGGATTTTTTAAGTAGATTATTTTGATAATATTTATAATTTATAAATCGTCTATATTTTGATAATATTTATAATTTATAAATTGTCTAAAGCGTATGCTTACTGTAGCGCTACTAGATTTGTTATAGATTTGTTTTTTGTTATAGAACAAAAAATTTAATGTAAATTAAGAATTATTCATTACATAACTGAAAAATAAATTATATTAAATTAGAATATTACTTACTATTACCTTTTTGCCAAATTTCTTTACTTTTTTAAGCTTGCAAAGTGTTTTTAAATTGAACACTTTCATTTACTACCAAGGAAGGCTGGTTTCAACAGTTTTATTTTTTTTAAGATATATGATACTATAGGGCGATTACAAATAAAATAAACATTTAATTGATAGGTTATAAAACATAGTTTTTAGTAACTAATTTGTTTTACAGAAAATGTTGGTACTACTGTTGTTGTAAGTTTTAAAACAACTGTTAGGTTGGTAAAACTGTATGTCAATATCGATCATTGTCGTAAAACCAATCTGTTAAGATGGCCACATCTTTAGAAAAAGTTTCAGAAAAGAAAACAGTAAATGGCCACCAAGACAATTCATTTATAACTGGAAAAAACAGTTAGAATATGTGGACTCTAAAAAGAAAACTAGAAGATCTTCCATGTCAGAAGTTAAATTTGATGATGTTCATCATATCATGATATATTCCAATTTAGATGAAATAAATCAATTAGATAAAAATGTAGAATTACAAATTCTGCAACTGCATGGAAAATTTTTTTTGAATAAAGTTGAAAAATTACACCTTAAAAATTACAGGTAGTTACAATGTTGAAGTGTGGTCAATAAAATCTTACATAACGATTTCAATATAGAATGCAGGAATGTGTTGACAAAGAAAATTGTTTCGTTCATTACCTAATTTTTAGTGAGGAATATCTGTTCATTAGCAGAAAATTCATTAGACACAACATACATATATGGGTAACAGATGTAACATGTTTTATGCTATTTCCTTTAAAAAGTGTATGGACCTTTTTTTTCATAAAATAACTAGTGGAATTCATTTTAGTATATAAAGTACAATGCCTAATGCTTATCAACTCAAAACAACTGCTCAACATGAGTTTATCATGATGCTTGAGCTACTGTTTATGACTATGCGTTCATCATGGAGAAGGAGGATATGAATTGATTGCCACCATTGTTTGTTGCAATAAAGCAGGGTGCAGTCTTAACAGGAAGTGAGACTTTTTCTAGCTGACAAATGTTTCTTGGACTTGATCAATGTCCCTTTCCCAACTTTCCACCACACCATTCCGTTCTCTTGCTTCCTGGAGCCATGTATATTCAGTGACAGTATATTCAAAAATGCCTCCTTCCTCATAGTGATTCAGAAGATGCAAATGTCCTTCAAACATATCTCTGTGTCTGTATGAGAAGACATAGAACACACTGTGTATCATCACTTTGCTTTTCTGATAACATTGTATGCATACTCCTTACACTTATGCCCTCACCTCTGATGC